>PVIR01001502.1:95277-121811 GCA_004026965.1 Petromus typicus | reverse complement strand
GACTGTGTGGTGTTATAACACTAGGGGAGAACAAGAGTCTTCAGGCTAAAAGATGGAAAGGGTTCACTATAAGTTTACTTGAAATATAGCTAAATCATAGCTACATGATTTTCACGTTCTTGACTCAGGGTCAAAATTCCTATTTCAGGGACGGGGAGTTAGCTCAGTGGTTCCGGCGCCTGTCTTGCAAGCGCAAGGACCCGGGTTCGATTCCCCGGTAACCACATAACAATACTGGGTGTGGAGACCCACACCCAGCAGCAACCAGTACCACATACCACAGTGCCGGGCGTGGTGGCTCACGCCTGTAATCCCAGCACTCGGGAGGCAGAGGCAGTAGGATTTCTGTGATGTGAGTTGGAGGCTGAGTTTAGGGCCAGCCTGAACCACAAAGCGAGACCCTGTCTCAAAAAAAAGAAAATTCTAGTTCAGTCATTTTTGCCCCTGGCCCAAATATTTAAAATCATGTACTGTGCAGGCAGAATCAGAATTTCAGGTTCATATCTATTTTGTTCATTCATTCATCCATTAATTAATTTATTTAACTAAGGACTAGTTTGAAATAGATAAACTAAACAAAATTTTGTCATTAATTATGGAAGAGAAGCCACTGTGAATTAAGTGAACAAAAGTTAGGAGGAAACAATATTTAAAAAATAAATGCAAAATTGAGTTTAAAAATTTCACTCATAATTTATAAGAAAGCTTCCTAAATAAATTATAAAAGAGACTGAAATACAGTGGACCCTTGACTTACAAATTCAACTATTTCCCAAAGGTTGGTTGTAACTCAAGTTTGGCAATTAAAGGGTCAGGCTCCTCTGTGTAACCTTCCAAGTTTTTCTCCTGTACACATGTGGATCTCAGTGTCCATAAAGACTTAGGTTGTCCTAGATTTCTCAACCCTGCACAGGAAAAGATGTTGTAAGGTTCTTTCCAGAACTTGTGAAAAGTTAAATCTTGCAAGGCAGGAATGGTATCTTTGAGTTAATTCCCCAGCCCAATCCAAGGGTTAGGTCTTTGTCTGAGACCATGTGAAAGTACAAGTGGTGGCATTTCGGTAGCAACTCAAGACTTTGGTTCTAAGTTAAAGCAAAAATTCTGCTCATAACCAAAATTGTTCATATGTCAGGCCAGTGGTAGTTTGAGGGTCCACTATGATGGGAAACACAAGAATTAAGGAGAAACAACAACAAAATTAAACAGCAAATGCAAAGCAAAACTGTGCTTAAAATTTACTTATTATTTTAGGAAAAACTTTTAAACAAAGTGACAGAGATATATTTTTAAAAATGACTTGTATTTATGCAAGTGGAAAGTAAATTAAAACTAATAGTGGTGACAACGTTGAAATCAGCTAGATTTCAATTCCAAATGAAGAAAAGAGAGAGAAGGACATGTCTGAAAAGTACCATCCCCCGAGGAGCCACAATGAACACACACTTTCACGGGTAATAAGGAACCAATTTACAAATCAAAATCTCTAGAACACAGATCACAAACATGCACAAAACTCTAGTGAAATCTTATTGTACGCATGCAAAATCATTCGTAAATATGGGTGTATGTGTATAAATCTCTATTTCAGAGTAAGATAATCAATCCAAAAAAAAAAAAGAAAAATATTCTTAATATAAAATATTTAAATACTGCCATCAACAAGCTTGGCAATTAAGTATTATAACCCTAAGTTAAGAAATACACATTCTTTTCTTGCTGATGAAACATTAACAAAAAATTAGTCTATATTGTTCCATAAATAAAACCTAAAAATTCTAAAATACTTACAGGAATAATTTTTATAAATAATGTAATTTATAAAATTTTTGACAGTCCTTCATATGAGATGAATTATTCTAATTATCTGGAAAAGTAAATGATAAAGCTTGGTAATTAAGTATTATAACCTTAAATTATAAAAATTAAAAGCATTGTCCAATTAGGCCCCAGGGGAGAATGATGAAAATGAGAATTATAGTTTCTTAGACTAAAAAGCAAAAAAGACATAAGGGAATAAAAAAAAGATTAGTTCATCTAACATTATACTTTAGAATGAAGAGGTATAATCAGAGAAAAGAATCTTTATGGAGATCTGGAGAAAAAAAATTTACAATAAAATTGGCATTTTCATTCAATAGGCAAAGTATGCTTTTTTTTCAATATGTGATCCTAATATGACTGACAGTAACAGCAAAACCCAAGCAAAATTTCTTCATATCATATTAAAATAAACTCTATACAGCAAGAAAAAACACCAGCAGAGCAATAAGACAACCTACAGTATGGGAAAAAAATTTTTACTAGTTGTTTCTCATCCAAAGGGCTATTATCTAGAGTATATAAAGAAAATTTTTTTCACATATTCTTTAAATTTTTTTAATTTTTTAATCTTTATTGGTACATTAAATATACACATCATGACTGCACTCCATGATGGGGATTTGTACCAGTATAAGACACAACTTAATTCTCATTTTTCCCATAGCCCTCCCCACCCTACCGCTCCCCCATATACATAAAATTTGTTTCCTTACTTTTTTGTTACAATCTCAACATTTTCCCCCTTCTTCCTATTTTACATTTAGCATTTTCTATTTCACAATATATAACATACAATTCTAGGACTCATTTACATCTTTATTTTCTAATACCAGAGAAAAGATGCAATATGTACCTATCTGTGCCCTATTTATTTCAATTATGAGGATATCCTCAAGGTATGTCCATTTAAGTATAAATGATTCAAACTTATCATTTTTTATGGCAGAGTAATACTCCATTCTGTAGAAGAACCACAGCTTTTTTTATCCAGTCTCCAGTTGATGGGCACTTGGGTTGTTTCCAAGATGTAGCAATCACAAATTGGGCTGCTATAAACATGGGTGCACATATGTCACTGTGATATGAGTCTTTTAATTCTTGTGTGTATATACCTAGCAGGGCAATGGCCGGGTCAAATGGGACCGTCAATCCCAGCTTTTTGAGGAATCTCCAAACTGATCTCCACAGGGGCTGTACGAGTCTACAGTCCCACCAACAGTGGAGAAGGGTTCGTTCTTCTTCGCAGCCTCGCCAACATTTGCTGTTGGCTGATTCTGAAATGGCAGCCATTCTATGTGGAGTGAGATGAAATCTCAATGTTGTTTTCATCTGCATCTCTCTAGAACAATGACTAATGATGTTGAGCATTTCTTCATATGCTTTTTAGCTGCTCTTACTTCTTCCTCTGAAAAATATCTGTTCATTTCAGGTGCCCATTTTTGAATTGGGTCATTAAATTTGGGTGGGCTGATTTTTTTGAGCTTTTTATATATTCTAGATAGTAGCCCTTTGTCTGAGGAACAGCTGGTAAAGATTTTTTCCCACATTGTTGGTTGCCTTTTTGCACTGTTGGTGGTTTCCTTTGCTGTGCAGAAGCTTTTTAAAAGAATGCGGTCCCATTTGTTGATTTCCTCAGCCAATTCCTGTGCTATAGAAGTTTTGTTCATGAAGTCTTTCCCTAAGCCAATGTCTTTGAGAGTTTTACCTAACCTGTTTTGCAGTAGGTTTAGAATGTCTGTTTTAATATTTAGGTCTCTTATCCACTTTGATTTTAGCTTGGTACACAGTGAAATAGTTAGATAAAGAAATTTTTTTAAAAATCACACACACAAATTTAAAGACACTATTCAAAAATGGGCATTGGAAATGAACAGATGCTTTTCAGATGAATAAGTAAAGGCAGATAAGAAACATCTGAAGAAATGTTAAAGATCGCTCATCATTTGAGAGATGCAGATATAAACAACACTGAGCTTCTACCTCACTCCACAAAGAATGGCTGCTATCATGAAATCAACCAACAACAAATGCTGGCAGAGCCTGTGAAGAGAAAGGAACCCTTCTCCACTGTTGGTGGAATGTAGTCTGGTGCAATGACTGTGGAAATATGTGGAGATTCCTCAAAAAGCTAGGATTAGTTTGACCCTGCTATTTCCCTGCTAGGTATATACAAAAAAGAATTAAAAGATTCATATCACAGCAACACAGGTGCACATGTTTATAGCAGAGGTTTGTTATATAGCTAAGTCTTGTAATTAGCCCAAATGCTCACCAACAAGAGACTGGATAAAGAAGACACAGGGTTTATTTTATATAAAATAAAATATTATTCAATCATAATGAATGATAAATTGGAGTCATTTATACTCAAATGGAGGTAGCTTGAGGACATATTTGTAAGTGAAATAAATAGGACAGAGTTGTGTAAATACCAAAGCATTTCTCCTGTGTGAGAAACTGAAGGTATACTCATTTAAGTTATAAAATGTATGATAAGTATTATGAAATAGGAAGAAAATGTTCAAAGAAAAAGGAGAAAGGGGATAGGAATAAATGAAGACGGCAAAGAAGACATTTTATGGTAAAAAGGAAACAAAGCTTACATATTTAGAGGGCAGGGGATTGTAGAGAGGGCAGGGGAATGATAGAAAAAACGAGAGTCAAGGGACAGGGATTTAGCTCAGTGGTTCCAGTGTCTGCCTTGCAAATGCAAGGGCCCAAATTCGATCCCCAGTAACCACATACAGTAATGCCGGGCAGTGGCTCACACCTGTGACCCCAGCACTCGGGAGGCAGAGGCAGGACAATTGCTGTGAGATTTTAGTTTTTCAGTCTCTCACTTTGTAGTTCAGGCTGGTCCTGAAGTCAGCCTCAAACTCAGCAATCCTCCTGCCTCTCCCCCCCAAGTGCTGGGATTACAAGACTGAGCCACCATGCCCAGCACCATTGTATGTCGTATGTTGGGATCCAACTTGGGCCCTTTCACTTACAAGACAGGCACTGGAACCACTGAGCTAAATTCCTGGCCTAAAATCAATTTTAAAATAAAAAATAAACTGTATTAAATATATAAATGTAAAAAGAAAATATTAGTAGCTACATTTAAAATGTATCTGTATAATCTTGAGGTGGGTGAGAGAGCCTTATGAAAGGCCAAATATTTCATATAAATGAGCTCTGAGTTAAAGAAATACACAATCCAGGACCCCAAATAACACAAACCCTCTAGTTTTGAGGTATGAATGAAAACAATAAGGCCCCAGAGGGCGATTCAGATCTTTCCACAGTAGGCCCCAGGGAAGGCTTCACAGAAGCAGTGTTATCTGAGCCATTTTTTAAAGGGATGCAGGACACCTTCCAGTCAGCATGTGGGAAGGTGTAGTCTCAAGAGGAACAGCTGTTCCAATACCAGTGAAAAAATGTAAGAAGCAGCGATGAGTGATTGCAGAGGCTGAAAATGAACCAATCTACCAAAGAGTGCCTCTGCTACACTAAGAACTTTTAATTTAGCTGTACTATTTTTCATTTGTTTGGGCTGCTGAAGGTCTAGGAATGGTCACAACAACTGAGAGAAAAGGGGAATCACCTGTAAAGTGAAGAAATATGGTTTGGCCAAGAACAGTTCATTATACCTCTCATTGTCTTTTCTCCTCCTTCTTATTAACAGAATTTTAATCAGAGCTTTTCCCCAAAGTCTCAAGCAGACATCTCGGCCTCCCAGCTATGCCTACTCATGTGGTCAAGGTGAGGCTGATAAGATTTAGGCAGAAGTACTATGTGGAACAGCCCAGAATGTCCCATAGAGAAAGAGAAGACTCTTTCTTCTTTCTTTAGGGTGTCTTTGGATGTGATATTTGCACAGTGGGGGCAAGCTGGAGCATGGGAGCCATCATAAAGATGTTGGCAGTTTCCAGGAGATTGTAGGGACACATACTGTGAATGAGACATCAGTGTTGGCCTTGCTGAAGCTTCCTGCACCCACCCTCATCCCGGGGCTAACGATGAGGGCAAGAGTATTGTAGTGAGAAATGCTTGCATTTAAGGAGCTGTTTCAGAAAAAAAAAAAAAAAACATGGATGAGAAAGGTGAGGAAGGAACGTATCTAGCAGGAACCAAGAGTAAGACAAATTTAAGATAGGGACAAAACAATATAAGATGTTGAAAACAGCCCTGTAGGAAAAGGTTCAAATGCAGAACATCAGATTCAGTTACAAAGTCATTGCGGACATAAGAAAATTTTAAGAGCATGGCGAATTTATGAGAGCCAAGTTAGAGTGGGATTAATGGGGAATGAGGGACAAAGAAGTTCAATTAATGATTAATTTCAGGGAAAAGGAAATAAAAACAATAGATTAAAGACAAAACAGGAAGGAAAAGAGATGTTTGATGCCTTTTCTCACAACCAGACTCCATCTCCCACCATTATGATTCAGCCAATGTTGACTGTTGTATATTAAACCAAAAGTTTACTTAATCTTTTGATAATAAACTCAGAATCTTTAAAATATTAGGAACAATCAGGCCTTCTCATTCATAATCAGATTCATTCTTTGCCATTACACAGTTATTGGCAAAAGCAAACTATTTTCTAATCCCAACTCAAATTCAATGGAAGCGTATGAATGATGGTAAGTGGGTGGAGACAGAGATGATGGAGAAGCCTAATGTAGAAGGAAACAAAGTTTCTTTTATTCTGAAGAGGTTCCTGTCTAATTATCTAAAGATCTGTAGGTATCATTTATTTCTATCAAAAGTTTTCAGGCCTACGCAAACAAATGCAAAAGCCCTTCCTATACGATTCTCAGCAAGCCCTCATGCTCATCCTCCCAGCCTGTTCCTAGCGCTAACCCCTTCTCTTTCTCCACTCCTGCCTCTCCCGTTCCTTCTATCCATCTTTCCTTCATCCTTTCTCTCTTCCCTTCCCCTCTCCCTCATTTTCTCCTCCTTCTTTCCCTCCTCCCCTCCTTTCTTCCTTCCAGGGAGAAAAGATGCAACTACCTTGAGAGATTAAACTATATGAGAAAGGGAGTTATGCTGGATTGCTGGAGATGTTTTGATACCTGTGGAGTGCCAGAACAAATAATTCTTACTGGAGGAGAAAATGAATTCAAGACTGAGGGCAGGAAAATTTTGATGCTGGAAAATTTTGAAGAGGTCATAGAGAATGTTGGCTCTTGTTTATTTACTGTTTCCTCTGTTTTGCTAAAAAGTGGACACCAAGATTAAAGGTGTAATTTGGATCAAACAAAATATTGACCGATGTAAATATATTGAATTTATGAAAATGCCCTAGGTTGTATTTAGTAAGATGCTTTCAAGCTATGACTTATTTTTAATAGCAACAAATGTATCAGAGAATATAGTTTGTGGTTGGTATAAAAGTGAAGTCAAATCAGTAGTGAGAGGGTTATCTAGCAATGTGTTTGTGGAACACTTGCAAGTTTTCTGAAGATTTAAAATACATTTCTCCATGTGCTGGAAAAAAAAAAACAAGTTTGCATTATGTTCTCTACAGGAACACTTAATTTTAGATCTCCGTTTCTCTCAAGAAAAATGTTTTCTTGCCTTTCTGGTTTTGGTTGCTAATAGAAGAGTTGAAAATACTTTGTAAAATGTAAATCACTCTACACAGGCCACTGTTCAACTCTTTAATTTAAAATGTCAGTTTAAGAATGTAGAAACCAATCTTCTTTACTTTGCAATAAGCCTGCAACTCTGGGAGCTGTTGAAAGAGAACATTCACACTGACACCCCACAGGGCCACAGAGAGGACTTTGTCCAACTTGAATCTCTCTTCACGGTGAAATGTATGTCCTTTTCCATATCTTTCTAAAAATTTTAAAACCCACAGAACTACTTAAAGGTAAAAAACAATCTGTATACTTTATTTTTCAAAGCACTGATATATCTTAGCTCCATTTAGCTACAGTACAAAGGATAGTAAAATAGCACCTGGAAAACTGTGAAGAGGTCATAGAGAATGTTAGAGCTTGTACATTTATTTTTTCTCTGTTTTGCTAAAAGGTGGACGCAGAACCTCCCCTCTCCCACTGCTGTAGCCTGTCAGGTTGCGAATGGCCTGATTTTCATGCGAACAACCCTGAGGGAATAGTCTGCTCCTTTAAAAGGGACCCACACCACCCCATTCTCAATCTCATAAGGGTTATTGTTCCTGGGGTCATAGGTGCCCCCAGCATAGTAGATGCCATTGAGGTTGGCTGCCTGGCAGTTGTTGTACCACCAGCCTCCTCCATAGACTTCTGCACAGTTCTCTTCCCACTGGTCTGCATCCCTGTCAAAGGTACTGAACTGCATGCCATCGTGAGAAGTGTACTCTGCCCCTTCCTCCACAGAACCCTCAATCAGGGCGTCGCCAGCGCTGCCCTGGTAGGAGGAGACCTTCAGGGCATAGCCTTCGGCCTCAGAGCCCACCTGCAAGTGATACTCGGCGAATGCTCCCTTCCCAGCCCAGTCCTCTAACTCGATCCTGAGGACCGCGCCCCTCCGCGTGAGCAGGTGGAGGTAGTCATTGCCTAGCCAGAGCTCTCCTTCTCCCTCCTCATTCAGGCTGCCGAAACCTCTCTTGTAGTCTTGCCAGGTCCGGTTAAAATTCAGTGATCCATCCATTCTTTGCTGGATCAAAAGCCATCCTCCCAAACTGGTCTCTTGATCGCAATAAACAGAAAAAATCTTACTGGATCCTGGTGGCTTGATATTGAAAATGCCACTCTGGCCACCTGAAGGATGTGTTTGGAGGACATCATCACAGTCTAAAAAAAAAATTAAGCTGGTTGGAGGACGTTACTCTCATTTAGCTTTACAAAGATAGGCATGGCCCAGATTAACAAAGGCAAATTCTGCTTTCCTACCTCCCTTGCTTCTTTCCTTCCTGGGCATAATCCCTACATTGGGATATAATTTTAGGCAAATGAAGGAAAGTTATATCTACAAAATGCAAATTTTCCTCAAATGCACTTGGAATTGTACTTACACATACTAACTAATAACAAGTAACCATCAGTAGTTAAGCATCAACTAAAACTAATATACCTAATTTTTTAACGTGGTCTAAATGTCAACTGAGACACACACTAAATTCCAATTAGCTAATTTTGTGACAATCCCAGCAGCACTCATTTTGAATGGTGAAAGAATTTGGCCAAGCAAACTAAGAGTTTCCAAAGGATTGATCCATTCATTTAACATGTATTTATTGAGTGATGACACCCTGCACTGTCAGGATACAGAGATGTGCAATAGACAAGATTCCTGCCCCGGTGGAACTTACAGTCTAGCATAAGAAACAGATCAAAAAACTGTAATTTCAATAAAATGTGATAGAGGGTTAGGAAAGAAGAGCAAGGTGCTTTGACAGCACTTTTCAGAAATAATTAGCTTAGTTCAGGGGGTCTAGGAAGGCTTCCCCAGAGGAGAAGTGTGGATACCTCTAGAGGAGCGAGCTCTGGCGCTGCCACTCTTGACGCTGTGTTCTTCTCCCACAGGTGGACTATCTTCACTTCCGGCCTCGTCTGCCATTTTCAAGCTCTTGGTTTCAAGCGTGGATCCTCCTCTACTGTAAGTTGTGCTACTACTTACTACTGTCCTGTGACTTGTAGAACCACCGGTGGAATGCTCGGGGACTCCAAAGGCATGAGAGCCCGAGTCCGTACCTGTGCCCCAAGGCTGGGTCTGACCGCCAAACTCTTTGAAGGAAGTTGAAGGTAAGAATGCTGTTCCACCTGAAGATATGTCAAAGAAAGAACCTCCACCAGGATGCCTCAGGGAAAACTCATCGAGGCTGCCGTGGGTACTAAAACCACGCAGACTGTCCAAGTCTGTGCCACTCGCACAGTCGGCAGGATCTTCGGAGGTCACCACTTCTCTGGTCGTCAGTTCGCGACCCGATCGGTCAATCACAGTCTTAGTAATGATTTTAGAGCAGGAATGATGTGAAGTGGTTGTACCAGTAGAAGTGACCTTCTCGTCCCCAATCAAAAGCTCCTTGTCTCCTCCGGAAGTGACCAGTTTATCCGTGTGGTACTCCCTCTTTGTTCCCGGACTTACACTTCCTGACACTTCTTCAAATCTTCCCCAGTCTGGGTTTGCAGGCTGGGGGCTACCATGGTCCGAGCTATCTGGTCTGAAACTTACAGATGCAGAGCCTCCTGGGGTCCTGGCTCCACTATAAGTAGGCCCAGCGCTCCCAGAAGTCCAGTGCCTAGTGCTACCAGATGCAGAGCCTCCTGGGTTCCGGGTTCCACCACTTCCAGGTCCAGAGCTCCCAGGATTCCAGTGTCCATGGCCACTGGACCCGGGATTCCTGGAACCTTCAGTCTCTGGCCCTGTTCCATGAGGGGAAGAGTCTCCTCGGGCACTGCCCTCCCTTCCAGGCCACTCTAACTCCATTCTCATCTGCTGCATCTCTGCCAGTGCCCTCCACTCTGGAGGGGCCGTCTGGAGCTGGGTCTTGTAGTGCGCAGGAACCAAATCTTGAACTGGCCTCATTTTAATCAGTGGTAAGAATTGCTGATTTCTAGAGGGAAGTAACTCTTTGGCGATGACTTGATCAAGTTGCTTCTGTTGCTCTTCATAGTCTCTCAGATTTACCTCACGATGCAAAGCCCTGCTGCAGGACCCCTTGCAGGATCGGATCTTAATATCGATGTCCACCTAGAGAGAGAAAGAAGTACAAAGAATTGAGCTATGTGTATTGAGTTTCTGGCAATTTGGAAATGATTTCGTTTCTCTGGCCTCCAGTCCTACCAGCGCATACTCTGTGCTCCACTTATCTCTGGAGGAAGACATGTTGGGTGTTGTGGGGCCAGGATGTGCAGTGAGCATTATTGGATTCCTCTCAGATTTTGAATGCATCAAGAATAAGTTGCTATTCCTTCTGAAAGGAAGCACTAAGTAAGGGATCCTTGATGAGGCTGAGGCTGAGGCCTGAGGCATGTGATACGATGGGCTTCCGAATCCAGATAAGATTGAAATTTACTATTTGTGTACCTTGAACATTTTATTTAATATTTTCCAATATTTTCCTTCACTTGGAGTGTGGGGGAAGTCAGTCTACTTCTGAATAGATAGTGAATGTAGCGTATTTTCTACTAGAGACTGGATACATGGTATTGCCTTCCTTTTCTAGTCCCTACTATTCAAAAACAAAGAAAAGGGGTGTCTGAGCCCCGTGCTTCCTTACCTCCAGGCGCTTCATGTCTATCAGCTGAGCCCTGACATTGTTCTGCAGAAGCTGGATGTGCTGTGCTTTCTCAATGACTTTGCGTCTCAGAACCTCAACTCTGCTTCTCAGGTCTTCGGACACTTGGTTATAAGTATTATCGTTGTCTGCAGTAGACAATAGAGGGTGTGAAACAGCTGCTGACCGACTGGTACTATCCAGCCCCCAAAAGAAATGTCCTTAAAAATATCTCCACATTTTATTAGTGAGTTTCAAGCATATTAAGCACTTTGCTTTTGGATAATGCTGTCCTGCGGTCATCCATGGTTGTTGCTTATAATGTTCCAGTAGTAACTCGTAATGCAAATAAATACAAAAAAATCTTCCTTGAAAATTTAAAAGTATAAGAAGATAAAATGAATAGTTTGAGCATATTCTAATTATTTCATCATATCTTCAGGCTTTGAACACACTCCTGAATTTTCTCACTGAAGAGTTTTTTGTTCCACCAAGTTGTCACCAAGATCACCCCTTAACCAACTGTCATTATGTCACTGGCATTATATTACTCAGGAGTATTGTTAAGATACGATGAAGCAACACAAGACTTCAGAAACTGGGACCTCTCTGGACTCACTGTGCAAGTACAGCATAAATGCAGTGCTTCCTGGCCCAGATAAGAGTCCTCTGAGGAAGGCAGAGCATAGTTCGGGAATTTTTTTTAAAAACCTTCAAATCTACATATCAGTGCATTGGAGTCAGCAGGTTGGGTTCCCAGATGCTCCAGCCAGTGAGCAAGTCCCTTGACTTCTGAGTTACCTCAACAAAAATATCTACCCAAATGTTCTGACCAACTTATTTTCTTTGGAAAGGAACATGCTTAAATTCTTGTCTTTGATCCAAAAACTTAACTTATTTTGTGATCTTTAATAATCTAAGCTAACTACTGCTTTACAAAAATGAGATAAACCTTTCTTTAAAATTCAGGAAATCATGGAAATGTGTTTCTACACTATTTTAGAATAAATCACAGCAGCTCTAAGTAGACATCATTATTCAGGATGTGTGCTGTTGTTTCTGCTATAAATTAAAACATTAATATTTAATACTTACTATTGGCTTTGGCAAAGTCCCCTCTCAAAATCTCCATTATATTCGTATATGTACTGGCATCTTTATTATTCTTTTGATAATCAAATAGAGCATTTTTCAGCTTATTTATTCTTTTTGTAAAATCTTGATTGACTTCATCAATCAACCCTTTCACCCTGCAGCCAGAAGGGCATTTGTTTCCCTGAAAATAAAGAGGAAAAGTGAGGTTGAGAGTCTGTCTCTTAGATTTAAAACAATGTCCCAGTTTTCCATGAAGTTTGCATTGCATCCGATCATCTGTTAGCTTAAAGCACCTAAGAAGACCAGTTAAAGGTCGTAGAGAAACTTTGGAATTGTGACCCATTTATACAGATTAGATCCCATGACATCTGAGGTATAGTGTGCAGGTTCCGACTGCTTGTATGCAGCTAAAACTCAATCTGTTTTTCATCCTACTGATGACACAAAGTCAGGGAGGTAAGTAAACAGCGCTCTGGAATCTACGTCCTTTTCTACTTGCTGATTTCATTTTAGTAAGGAGCTAGATCCTTACTAGCTTTTTCTCACTGGGATGGTTTTTGGCGGTCATCCTGTGAGCCTACCCAAAGTCCTTAGGAGGACATTCCTGCCCCTACACCCGCACTTACCCAGTCATCATCAGAACAGAAGGGCCAGTCAGATTCTCTGCACGCAGAGTGCTGTTTTTCTATGAGCCTTGGGCCACGCACACCTCCTCCTTCTGCTAAAAATTCTCCACCAGTAGAATTCTCAGCCTTTAAAGAAACACACACACACACACACACACACACACACACACACACACACACACACACAGGAGCAAAGTCAACAAGTGAAGAGAGGAAACATTTTCTACTCACAAGTCCCAAGAAATAAATGGCACTGTTGTGAAGATAACAAAAGACTAACTTGGGTCCAAAAGTCAGACAAGTATTTATCAAGGACACGAATTGATCCAATGAAGATTTGGAATGTTTTTTAGGATACTCACTGACACACCAACTTCTTTTTATTTGAAATACTCTACTGGAAGTAAAAATAATAGTGACTGGTCATCTTTTGATCACCTTATCATTAGAAATTTACAAAATTAAAAGTTTCTATCGTGAACCAGATGCAATAGCATACAAAAAAATCTTCCAGGAAAACCTTACATCCTAGTAAAGGAATATAGCTTTTAGGGGGTTTTTTTGTTTTGTTTTGTTTTTTGGTTTTGGTTTTTTTTAGGTTTTTTAAGACAAGGTCTCACTTTTGTGGTTCAGGCTGGCCCTGAGCTCAGCCTCCAACTCACATCACAGCAATCCTCCTGCCTCTGCCTCCCGGGTGCTGGGATTACAGGCGTGAGCCACCACGCCCGGCCCTGTGGTATGTGGTACTGGTTGCTGCTGGGTGTGAGTCTCCACACCCAGTATAGTATGTGGTTCCGGGGATCAAACTCGGGTCCTTGCACTTGCAAAACAGGCGCCAGAACCACTGAGCTAAATCCCAGGCCCATAGCTTTTAGGTTTTCAGTATCTTTATTCTCTATCACAAACATACAAGAAATTTTCTGTGACTATTTTAGTTTGGGGAAATTGATTCTTAAAATTAATTAGCATTTGCAGTCCTATTTTTTTTTTAAATCAGACAATTGTAAAGCTAATTCAAAGATCAAGAACAGTTTATTTCAAAGAACAAATGCAATCATTTTTCCTAAGCAATAAAATAATAAACCTAAACATATTTCAGAATAAAATGTTACAACAATAAAAACAGGCAAAAAAGAATAAGTAATATCCATAGGATATATCTACATATAGATGGGATAAATAATTGAAACCTGTGTATTATCAAGAATATCCCTTTAGGGCCGGGGAGTTAGCTCTGTGGTTCCGGCGCCTGTCTTGCAAGCGCAAGGGCCCGGGTTCGATTCCCCGGTAACCACATAACAATACTGGGACCCACACCCAGCAGCAACCAGTACCACATACCACAGTGCCAGGCGTGGTGGCTCACGCCTGTCATCCCAGCACTCGGGAGGCAGAGGCAGGAGGATTGTGATGTGAGTTTGAGGCTGAGCTCAGGGCCAGCCTGAACCACAAAGCGAGACCCTGTCTCAAAAAACCTAAAAAAAAAAAAAAAAAAAAGAATATCCCTTTAACAAATGATTTTCATCCCCCAAAACTATTAAGTAGAATATTTCTATAGAATTAAGTCTTTACCACTTTATCTTAGGATAAGATGACACAAGAAATTAAATTAAATATTGTGTACATATATTGGATGAGTACCTAGGGAGTAACTGAGTTCCGTGAACATATGTTTTATTTTTATAAGGTTAGAGTATTTTAGAAACCTTATTGAATGAAATTTAATTTTCATATAATCTCTGAAGCTACATTTTAGATAATGTTGGAATCTTTAGAAGATAACTTAAAAGAAGATGCATCCTTCCAAAAAGCGTACTGCCCTTTTCGTTCATCTCTCCTGGTTTTTATGTATGTTTCCAAAAACAACTCCTGTGCTTTTTCCTTTTTTATCTTGAAACAAACATGAAAACAGCTTCTTAAAAAGGTATACTAAAACTAAACATTTTGAATAAATAGTAAGAAATTAAAAATCGGAGGGAAACTCATTTTATGAAGTGTTTTCTTCTCTAACTTAGCAGTGCCTCAATATTTTATGAGGACAAAGATAACAAAAGATGTTTTCCCTTTACAAAAAAAATCAAGGTAGGGGTGTCGTTCTCCGGTGAAAAACTTGCTTACCACACCTTGGGCCCTAAATAAATAAATGCACACCTCCAGTGCTGTAATATTGGAAGACAGACGCTCAGGTTTCCCTTGAGAATTTCTCTGGTCCCTCACAGTTCTCTCTTGGGCTCATATTACCCTGATCCCCTGTCACTCCCGTCTGGATGTTGCTTCTCTTCCTGGAGCTCAGAAAGCGGAGTGTCTCAAAGTAGAGAACTGCTGGATTCAGACCTCTACGCTCATTGTGGAAGAACCATCGGAGAGAAATGAAAAGAGAAACAAACGGTAGCATACCCACACTGTGCCGACCACACTTAGGACCAGGCAGAGGATCCTCCCGGAAAGCATCTTTTCCACAGCGGGGGCTGGCTCACAAGGAGCACTCCAGCTGGAAGGACTGCCTCTGCCAGAGCTCCCAGCCCATTTAAACCCACAGAAGACTTGGCTGTTAATCATTACTTCTGTCCTGTTTGCGGACTCAAAGCTCACCTACAGTCCTTGGTTCCTGCCATCATGTTGGTATTCCAGAAATTCTTGCTCAATTCTCTTCAGCTTGTTTGCTTCTCATAAACTGTTGCAAATGGCAGCATTGGAGTCTCCAGCCAGCAGCTGGAGGAAGAGCCTGTGTTCCTGGAGCAGGATGACTGAAATTGCAAAGGGAAACACAAGAGAACACATCGATACTCCCATACCCTCCTAAGGAACATGTGGGGACTGAAGCAGTTTACCTGGAGCCCGATGAAGCAGAGATTTTAACAAGTGACATTGCACTTTGGGTAGAAAGCAAGACTGGATAACATAACTTTCAAAAAGTGATTTTGTTAACAAGCTGGTCCTGAAGGCTAGAAGCTTAGGTTAAAAACCTTTCTCTGTCCAAAATGTGTAAGACATATTCCTGGAACTGAACATCAGAGCTTCACAATCCTACGTCCACGACTGCAAAGCTGTTGGACAAGTTCCTTTACCCTTGTATGCTTCAATTTCCTCATTTTGGAAATGGACATAGGGATGATAATCTAACACAGGTGTTGTGAACAATGACTGAGTTATCCTTGCAAAACCCTCCGAGCAGTGACTGCCTTACAGAAAGTTCTCAGTGACTGAGCCACAAGTACCATGAGAAGAGCCATTCCTTTCCTCTTTCTGTGCCTTTGAATATGCTGACTTACTTTTCTTGCTTCGTCTCTACATCAAACTTCTTATCCTCAGTAAAACTACCATATGATCCAGAAATTTCATTTCTAAGTGGATCCATAAAATGAAATACAGATGTTGAGGAAACATCTACATACTCATCTTCATGGCAGTGTTATTCACGACAATCAGGATATGGAAACAGCCTAAATGTTTCTTGATGAAGGAGGAGATTCAGAAAACATATGCACAATGGAATGTTATTCAGCCTATTAAAAAAGGAAAGTCCTGCTATTTGTGACCACATAGAATAACCCGAGGATATTGTGCTAAATGCAATAAGCCAGATATAGACAGATAAGTAGCACATAATTTCACTTATCTAAAATAGTCAAAGTCACAGAATGAAAGTGGAGAATGGTTATTTCTGGGAGAGGATGGGTGAGGAAATGGAGACAATGATTGAACAGTGTGAAATTCTAGTTGTATTGGACAAATGAATCTTAGAGATCTAAGGCTGACTATGTACTTGAAATCTGCTAAGATGGTAGATTTTTCATTTTCTCATTGCAAAAATTGTACATATATTTTTAAAACTATGAGGTCATACATGCAAATCTCTAATAAAGTATGTACATCAGGAAAAGAGAAACATGTGAAAATATTTTAAATCAGGAGATTAATACCTCTACAATAAGAAATCCTCAGAGTGGAGACCATTAGATAGACAGACTCTGTATAATTATAATTAGAGGTGAATATTTTGTTACTAGAATTCCAGGATGGTGTCCCATGGTGACAAAAATAAAACTGTAGACAATGGAGATAGGGCACAAGCACATTTATTCAAAAGATATGAAGGGGGAAATTTAAAATTTACAGAGGCAAAGAAGTAAAACTGTCACTAGCTGGGAGGGGTTCCAAGTAGAATACTCACGAGGGCTCTCATCTGGAAGTTTTTTTTTGTTTTTGTTTTTGTTTTTTTGTTGTTGTTGTAGTTTTGTTTTTTGTTTTTTTGAAACAGGGTCTCGCTTTGTGGTTCAGGCTGGCCCTGAGCTCAGCCTCCAACTCACATCACAGCAATCCTCCTTCCTCTGCCTCCCGAGTGCTGGGATTACAGGCGTGAGCCATCACGCCTGGCACTGTGGTATGTGCTGTGGTGCTGATTGCTGCTGGGGTGAATCTCCATGCCCAGTATTGTTATGTGGTTACCGGGGATCGAACCCGGGTCCTTGCGCTTGCAAGACAGGCGCCGGAACCACTGAGCTATATCCCTGGCCCCTCATCTAGAGGTTTTCAAGAGATTTACAACAAAGTTCAGGCCATTGTACATTCAATATAATCTCTGTCTGTAGAGGACTACATTTGGGAAAGGAAGGGGACAAGGTCTCACTTTTTAGTTCAGGCTGGCCCTGAGCTCACTGTGTAGTCCAGGAGAGCTTTGGACTCACAACAATCCTCCTGCTTCTGCCTCCCAAGTGCTGGGATTACAGGTGTGAGCCACTACACCCAGCACTGTGGTATGTGGTTACCAGGGATTGAACTAGAGACCTTGTGTTTGCAAGGCAGGCACCGGAACCACTGAGCTAAATCCCTGGTCCATGACTACATATTTTAAAGGGTCCAGTCTATGCAGTCTTCACAGTGTCCATGCAGGGCCTGTGAGCCCTTGCGCGAACGTCCTGCCTGGTCATGTTCTGGGGACATCCCAGACAGCTGAAGGTGCCTGGAAGACATTTGCGTAAGAGCCCAGGAGTGTAGAGACAGCAGACTCCATCTGGCCTTCCCTACTCCACTCAGGCTGCTGTCTTTACCGCAGAATAAATCCTAACTCCTGTCTCACTAATCCCTGTTACAATTCCTCAAAAGATACACATTTCAAAACATAAATTATACACCTTAAATACAATTTTTGTGGTACTAAAAAATGAACTCAGAAGCTTCATAATAAGTTACGCCATCAGCCTTTTAAAAAAATCTTATTTTTGTGACAAGTCTCACTAACTTGCCCAAGGTGGACTCAGACTTATAATCTTCCTTCCTTACCCTCCCAGAGTGCCAGGATCACAGACATGCACCAACACACTCTGCGAATTTTTGTTGCTGTTGTTTATTATACTTCAATGAGACTGAAAGAAAAATTTGGTTTAAATTTTCCAAATTTAGCAAATTAAAAGGCAAGGTGCCCAGTTAAACTTCAATTTTAGATAAGCAATGACTATGCTTTATTGTAAGTATGTCTTACACAATATTTTAGATATTGAACTATTGTTGTTGTATATCTGAAATTCAAATTTAATTGGGCATCTGGACATCAATCCTAGCTTGGCTCCAATTTTACTTCCTACATGAAGCCAATCCTGATTTTTGTCATGGCTCGTATTTACAGGGTGTGTAAGTAGTGAACACTTTGTTAGAACTTTTACTAAGTACTTGATTCAGTCTCTCCAAGTATCAGCCTCTTGTCCTTCTAGTTATTCTTCCCTGGATTGTAATCTATCATTTTAGGAATATTGTTCATTTCCTCTACTATATCAAACACTTGAAAACTGGCATATTTCATTGGTATTTATGGTCTCTTCCAAAGGTGAGGGTAGATACTTAGCAAAAAAACATTTGTTCTCACGTTCCACTGCTGTCAAGTTGACCTCCTATGGGCGCATGAAGCCTTATAAATGGACCCAGGTGGTGAGCCAGGCAATGTCCCCTAGGCTATGGAAGGTCCCTCATCAGCCACCTGGAACTTCTGAGACAACTGCAGCTGAGATTTCTAAAGTCAGCACTAGAGCTCAGAGGAAGCCCTGGAGCTGCGTCAATGTTCAGTGGAAACATGGATTACAGACACACACACAGTTACTCCTCCAGAAATACATCAGGCAAGACTGCAAAGCCACACTCATCTCAGGTGGAAAATGAACAGAATGTAGCAAAGAAGTTCCCAAGAGTAACTGGGTAGACTTCAGGTAAAGTGATTAAGCATAACTTCAATGAGAGAAAATCAACAGAAAACAATCGGACTGAAAGCCACAACACGTGTCCTGCCCAGACACTTCACAGAGGCCACCCCAGGGCTTTCTTCTCCCTGCTCCAGCTTCCGTAAAGGTTCTGAACTCTTCGTCTCACTCAGGCCTCTGCTCAAGCAGCTGCTCTGCAGAGAGACCGTCTCTCACCTTGGGACAATCACCTACACCAGTTACTCCCTAGCCCTCCATTGTTTCTCTCCTGTCCTTTGCCACTTCTAGACATGCGGCAGTGAAGGATTCATGGAGAGTAAAAGCAAGATTTCAGCTAAGAGACTTTAGGCTAGCTTGCTTAACTGCAAACTGGATTGCCAGTATTTATTTTGTAGGATTGTTGGATTATATACAATTATGAGCATTATATAAGTGTCATATATCAAATGTTGGACATACACTGCAGAACCCTTAGAAATAAAAGCTTTTGGAATTCTAAATGTCCCAAAGTCCCATAATGCAAAGATGACCCATCTTCTCTCATGCTCAGATTCCCTCACCCAGCACTTTTGTGGACACTCTTAATCTGGCCCCATCCAACAACCATACCATTATAAATTGTGGGGAGCAGGTTTTGTTTGGGTCGAAATCCATGCAGATTAATAGGCAGCAATCATACATGAAGTGTCATTTTAAAAATCACAGGACAATAAGGATATATTTTCAAGGGCAAAAAATGGAGAAAAAAATTTAAGAAATTTTCAGTGGCTTAAATTACAACTTGCTGTTGCCTTTTTCCTAGAAATGATTATATTTTCCTTAGCTCTACTGAGAGAAGTTTATATACTTATCCTTTTGAAATTGATAAAGTATTTCACCAATTACAAACATACTAATACAGGAATTTTTCCATTTGTCATGCGTCATGACATCTGGATGAACTGGAATAGCTTTTATTTGTCCCATATACAAGGTATACAGAAATAATAAAAATTACATGACTATAATTGTTTCAATCTTAAATTAAACCTACTCCTCACAGAAAATATATAACCATTCATCTAAATGTTTGCCATTGTGTGAATACAACTTAAAAATACAAAGCAAAGCAAAAAATCAGAACAATAGCTTTCACTCAAATAATGTATTTGTTCTACCCTGTGCTATTGTCTATAAAAGTAGGAAACATTCAATTTTTTACAATTTATTTTAAGTGCATCAAGTTTTTAGAGGAGGTCATTCACTTATTTATTAGCTTAAATATAAGGAACATCTATTGTGTATGTATTGTTTGTTCATTCTTCAGTTGGAAAGACAAAAAACACCATAATCTTTCACCTTTAGTATCTTCCAGCTGGTAAGCAAGTCAAATAAATGTGTAACTAGAAATTTGGTTAAAACAAGACAAAAATGTACCAGGAGTGGTGGCTCATTCCTGTAATGCCAGCATGGGAGAGAGAGGCGGGAGGATTACTGTGAGTTTGAGGCTAACCTGGGCTACATAATGAGTTCAGGGCCAGCCTGAACTACAAAGCAAAATCCTGTCTCAAATAAAAAGAATTGTCTTTTTTGGATGTGAAAATAATGAGTAGCTTTAATTTTATACAGTTTATCATATAACAGAGAAAAAGTTGTTAGATTTTTTTCTGAATACTCTCAGAGCACAGAGTGATTAGTTATTCTTGCATGCTTTGGGCTACATTTTGTAGAAAACAACACCGTAAGTGTGAGATTTAACCCAGGTCTCAGAATATAAGAGATGTGTAAAAAATTACTCACTCTGTCCCCTGTCATGAAATCTAGTTGACTCTATACATTTACTATTACCCTACTGACAAGAAGATAGTGGTACTTCAAGAGAAAATACTTTGCCTAAAACATCATCAAATCCATATTTAGAAAGTCTAAAAGTATTTTCTAAATTTCAAAATGCCAAAATTTTTTGAACTGGGAAGATTCCTCCATCCGTAAATGCCCTTGCAGGCAGGCCTCTGCTTCAGATTTACAAGTGAGTGATCCAGGAGACCCTCACAGGGAGCGTCAGCAGGACCACTTTACTCTGCTCTTCCTAACTCCTGCATTCCAAGGATTCTGTAGGAGTTTATTTTGGCCTCGCTACTTCCCGTAACAGGTCAGTGAGGTGGCATGATGGCGCATGGAAGAGTAACCAATGGGACGATTATACTCCCAGTCTCAGTTTCCTTGGAAGTATAGTTGTAAAGAGAACCTAGGAATTTCCTTAAATAAATATACAGATATGATTCAAACTACACTTAAGTAAAGAAGAAATAGTAGAGTTTTGATGGTTGGGGGGTTGGTTTTTTGTTTGTTTTTGCTTTTGAGGGCTTTTTTGCTAGATTCTTTTATATGGTATTTCCCTTTAATCTTCTTGTTCAGGAAATAAATCTACCAATTTCGTATAATGGAAACTGCCTCCAGACTAATGACCATTTAAATGAAAAATTTTTAAATCATTTTGGGAATTAAGATATACCATGTTCCAATAATATAATAATTTGGTTTTATATTTAGGTTAAATGTCAGTCTTTTACTTGAACACATCCAGTCAAGTTCCCAATAAGCAGTTAGCAAAAGAAATTAAATAATCCTCTTTCAAGATAAATTTAGCTTACATGTAATGCGCTTTCTCTAGACTTACTGATCAATCCAGTAAGGAATTTATTGATCCAGCAGGGAAACAAGTGACGTAGCAAAGGTACACGTGAAGAACAAACATTTTGGGAAAGTGAGGGGAGAATGGGTTCAGTGTTCTGGTCACCTTCCTACGTGTCTGATGCTTCTCTGAATTCGCTGGACCAGCTGGTGCTAATTACAGCACAATCTGAAGGTGCTGTTTACCGTCGGGGAGGCCGGCAGGTCTTACTGCTGCTTCTCTATCCTGAGGCCTGGCTGTCTTCAGAACTGCCTCCAGCCACAACTAATATAACATGGTATCCTGGGTGGAATTCAGTAACAAAAATGCAGCATTAGTGTAAAAAGGGGGGAAGCATGAATAGAGTTGGTTTAGGGTCATCCACCAAAATTTGTTGTGAGTTTTGTCAAACGTGCCATAGTAATGAAAGATGCTCACATTGAAGGCAACTGGGCAACGGTGTAGGAAATACATATGTAGTGTACTTTTCTCTAAACATAAAATTAAAATTTTATTAGAAATAAAAGCAAAACAAAAATTTTAGGTATATTTAACAACCTAACCAATATTGGATTCAAATGCCATGCAGACATACCAAATTTAAGGACAGAAAACAACTTGATTCTCTTTTTATTTTATTATATTAGGGCACTTCATATCTTATCTCACTTGACCCTTGGCACGACTTTGTGGTGTAAGGAAGGCAGATCATGAAGGAAAACATATCCAGTCCAAGGTCTCTTCAACGTTAGCTCTTTATTTTTTATTTCTTTAGTCACATTTTAACTATTTGTCTCTGTGGATTTGGAAGAAGCCAGTTTAATCAAGAGCGGAATCTGACCTCTTGTGTTTATTTAGGGAGAACCAACACAGAAATTTAGGGCCAGTTCTGTCCCACTCCCTGGGGTCACTTCATGCTTCTCAAGTTGCCAGTAAAAGCAAATGTGGGTGAGGAACTGGGAAGTGGCAGCAAGGACTGAGAAGTTCAGAGTCTGGATTCGGGAAACACATTTCTGACCCAGTTGCATCATGGTCCTGAACTTACCTCAGTTTTCTGCCTTCGAGTATTTCCCATTAAAGTGGAGGGAGCAAGAGCTCGCAGTCTTGTCATCTCTCTTTACCAGCAAACTTCTGAATCGCTAGCAGCAGCGTTCTGATGGTCTGGCCTAGGATCTGTGTCCTGAATCCAGGCCAGCAGCACCATTCAAGCCAAAGCTCATGCTCAAAGGCTGATAACTATTTTTCATCTTTGGTAAAAAAGACTTCCTATGTGCAGACCATTTTTAGAGAATGACTGTGATTTGTGTACACTTTTTTTTTTTTTAGGTTTTTTTGAGACAGGGTCTCGCTTTTGTAGTTGAGGTTGGCCCTGAGCTCAGCCTCCAACTCACATCACAGCAATCCTCCTTCCTCTGCCTCCCGAGTGCTGGGATTACAGGCATGAGCCACCACATCCGGCACTGTGGTATGTGGTACTGGTTGCTGCTGGGTGTGAGTCTCCATACCCAGTATGGTATGTGGTTACCGGGGATTGAACCCGGGGCCCTTGCGCTTGCAAGACAGGCCCCGGAACCACTGAGCTATGTCCCCGGCCTGATTTGTGTATACTTTTCTGGGGAAAATTAATTCTGAGATAATTGTTCCAAGTACTTTTTGAAACCTCTCTTCTCAACTCTTTATCATCAAAGCTATGATCCTTAACTATAATGTAATATAGTTAGACACTAAAACATTAGACACTTAGGCCAGGGATTTAGCTCAGTGGTTCTAGTGCCTGCCTTGCAATCACAAGGGCCCAGATTAATCCCTGGTAACCACATACAATAATGCTGGGCAAGGAGACTCATGCCCACCTGCAATCAGAACCACATACCACAATGTCAGACATAGTGGCTCATGCTTGTAATCCCAACATTCAGGAGGCAGAGGCAGGAGGATTGCTGAGTTTGAGGCTGAGTTCAGGACCAATCTGAACTACAAAGTGAGACCCTGTAGAAGTGTAGACTCGTACAACCACTGTGGAAATCAGTATGGAGATCTCTCAAAAAGCTAGGATTGGAGATCCCATTTGACCCGGCCATCACTCTGCTAGGTATATACACAAAAGAATTAAAAGATTCATATCAGAGTGACATATGTGCACCTATGTTTATAGCGGCTTAGTTTGTGATTGCTAAGTCTTGGAAACAATCCAAATGTCCATCAGCTGGAGACTGGATAAAGAAGATGTGGTTCTTATATAGAATGGAGTATTACTCTGCCATTAAAAATAAGATTGAGTCATTCATGCTCAAATGGATGTACCTTGAGGACATCCTCATAAGTGAAATAAATAGGTCACAAATGTGTAAATATTGTATCTTTTCTCTGGTATGAGAAAATGAAGTTGTAAATGAGCTGTAGTGTGTATAGTTGATATTGTGAAATAGAAAATACTTAAAAGGAAAGAGGGTGTAGAGGTAAACAATGAGGGGGAAAAGAATGTGACAAAAATGAAGAAAAAAGGAAAAAAAGCTTATGTATATAGAGGGTAGGAGTTGCAGGGGAGGGGGAAAGGGGAAAAAATGAAAATCAAGTCATGTCATATACTGGTATAAACTCTCAATGTTGAATGCGATGATGATGTCTATTCATAATGCACCAATAAGGGTTTGAATTTTAAAAAACTAAAAAAAAAAAAAGAAGAAGAAGAAGAAAGAAAATGAAGGAAATTATAAAACACTTAAATTACACATAGAGCTTAAAAAAATACTGCATTGTTTGGGTTGGGGATTTAGCTAAGTGGTTCCAGTGCCTGTCTTGCAAGCACAAGGGTCCAGTTCGACCCCCCGGTAACCACATACAACACCGGGAGTGGAGAGCCACACCCAGCAACAATCAGTACCACAGACCACAGTGCCGGGCGTGGTGGCTCACGCCTGTCATCCCAGCACTCGGGAGGCAGAGGCAGGAGGATTGCTGTGATGTGAGTTGGAGGCTGAGCTCAGGGCCAGCCTGAACTACAAAGCGAGATCCTGTCTCAAAAAAAACCAAAAAAAACAGCATTGTTCCCTCCCTTCCTTCCCCACAAAATGTTCCTATATCCTATCATTTTTCTTTTATTTCTCTCTTTAAGTTACTTATACTTCAGATTTGTCGTGTAAGAGAAGCCATGAAGGGTTGTGCTTATGAGGCCCGGAGAGGAGGGAACAGAAGTAGAAGTGACATGCGTATGTACCAATTTCCCGTGATGACACGACGAGTGTATTCACTACGTACCACAAAAATAGACTAATAAAAATTTAGAAAAAAGTAGAAATGTTAAGACCACTACATGTGCTTACTTTTTAGATATAAGAACCAGTGCCCCATGGAGCTGCCTTTCAGTTACTGTGCAAGGTAATTTTTGTTGGCAGAGAGACCAGCATCAGAAGGTTGGCTACCACCACTATGAGAGGGCTCCTGTGAAAAACTCAGCAGCAGGGCACCCGGGCAACCGCTGCAGAAAACACAAAAGCAATCGAGCCTTGTACTTGAAGCATACATACACGGCATTGATAAATTATAAGTGTCGGTGTAAGTCCGATGTATGTCCGGGGTCACAGCAGGAAACGAGGCACTCAGGGATGAGACCCAGCAGGGAGAACAGCCTCAGAGGACTGAACCACCGAGCTGTCTTCCAACAGCTCTTTTATTATGGAGCCAATACAAAGTAGCAATGCGTAGGGGTAAAAACAGAAGAGGTGGGCTGGAGCATTTTCTGGGACAGGCCTTGAAGTTCTTCCTGATTCCTATCCCAGTGTTTATCAACCTGTTTGCAAGATTCAGTAATACAAAACTTAAGATGTCTGGGGAACATCCTGTGAACTGGTGATAAGGAAACTCAGGAGTTCTGCATCAGCAGCTCTGCAGAAGTTCTGCTTAACTAGTAGTCCCAGGAAACTGCTAAACAGCTACCTTTCCCCCACCCCCCTACATATAAGTTTCCATTAAACAGAAAATTAAAAACTATGCTGAATAAGAAAGGAAATAAGTGGGACTGGACGGAGCTCAGTGGCTGAGCATTTGCCAAGTGTGCCCAAGGCCCTGCACTCCATCTTCAGTGCCACAAATACCAAAACAGCACAAAATAAGTAATAAGGACAAAGAAGACCTTCGCAGTCATTCTCAAAACATTTATGGCAAGGGACTAGTTTTACTAAAAATTTTATTCACCCATACACCTATCATTTTGTAAAATACAACAAGAAAAATTCTTCAAGAAATGACAAAAATGACAGCAAAGTGTACTTAATTTTTATTATTACATTCAGTAGATATAAAATGACATTTTAATAGAACAAATACAAAACCAAAAGAAGTTTCTGCATGTGAAGTGTTACTCTGTACTGCATTCGGACAAGTAACAAAGAACTCAGGGCCTGGCATGCTAATACTAACATACCTAGCTCGGTGCTACTTCTGCAGTCTAAAAACACATACACACAAATGCACGATTAACAAAAATGCAAAGAAACACATCTTAAACTTATTAGGACAGTTGTTTACTCAAGAGGATGAGAAGAAAAGGAAATGGGAATCAATGAGAATCAGCCAATCAAGGGACCATCCAGGCTGCATGTGGTGGGACACACTTACACCTCTGTGCTTTGGGAAGCTGAGGCAGAAGGATCAAGAGGATGAAAAGTTTGAATCGGTCTGAGTTATTTACTGATGCATCAAAAGCCAGTCTCGGGGCCGGGGAGTTAGCTCAGTGGTTCCGGCGCCTGTCTTACAAGCACAAGGACCCGGGTTCGATTCCCCGGTAACCACATAACAATACTGGGTGTGGAGACCCACACCCAGCAGCAACCAGTACCACATACCACAGTGCCGGGCGTGGTGGCTCACGCCTGTAATCCCAGCACTCGGGAGGCAGAGGCAGGAGGATTGTGATGTGAGTTGGAGGCTGAGCTCAGGGCCAGCCTGAACCA
>PVIR01001502.1:52809-95177 GCA_004026965.1 Petromus typicus | reverse complement strand
GAAATTAACTACTTTTTTCTGCATTCTGCATCTCTTCCCACCAACTAATTTTTCATGTACTTTGACTCCTGTTACTACCTTGAACATTTTTCTGCTTACTCTTTCTTGGTTAAACAGCTAGGAAATCATTAGGAGATGTGTTAAACAGCTAGGAAATTACCAGGAGCTGTGTTTTCCCCAGGGTTAAATGTATACCTTTGTTTTCATCCTTATCATCTGAATAAAGCAGAGGTGTCTCGTATAAATCCCTGGCTGGTTTATAACTGGTCAGAGTCACGGTGAAAGAGCTGAAGATCCAGGAAAGAGCTCAAACGTGTTATCTGTGCTCACAGTTTTCCTTTCCGTTCATTTTTGACATGACCACACTTCTGAAACATAACCTTTAGCATACAATTATTAAGCTTAAGAATTGGGGAAAGCTGTAACAACATTTCATTGCTATTTGTTTTGCTTTGGTTTTGGGGGTTTTGGTGGAACCAGCATTTGAAGTCAGGACCCTGCACTTGTTAGGCAGGTGGCAGCACCATTGAGATACATCCTCAGCCCAGAAGTCAATTTTTTTAATATGTCAGAAGTTGATATTTGGCTATTATTCCTATCTGTTGACTTAAGATTGCCCTGTAGCAGATTTAACATCCTGCTACCAGAGCTTTCTTTGTGTTGGTGTGTGTGTGTGTGTGTGTGTGTGTGTGTGTGTGTGTGTGTGTGTACGCACATGTGTATTGGGGATGGGACCTAGCGCCTTCCTACTGAACTAACCCCTTTTCTTTTCTGGAGTAAATATTTTGAGATAGGTGCTTTCTAAATCTCAATGTTTCCTAGGCAGGGCTTCAGTTTTGACCCTCCTGCTTCAGCTTCCAGAATGCTCGGATGACAGATCTGCTCTTGTTTCTTGTTGTGCTGGGATGGAAACCAGGGCCTTCGCAGGTTCCCGGCACTAGGCAAGCGCTCTACCACGGAGCTGCAGCCCTAGTCCCTCCCTTCTTGCAAGTTTCTCTCTGTAGGTTTTTCAAAATGTGAGACCCTGCATGTCACTTTGGTGTTGTTTACCTGTGTTGCAGTAAATTGAGATTTTCTTCTCCCATTGGAGCAGTGAAAGGAAATGATCGGCTTCTCTAAGGACTCAAACTCTTCATTTAAAAGCAGATATCTGATTGATTGGTCAAGATAGTCCTTTCAGTTCCCACTCTCTGAAGACAAAATCCTCTTCAGTCTGGAAGGATTTTTCATGCTTTCTTTCTTACAAAGTAGGCCCTTAATGCTCACCTCTAGATATTTATACCTAAGCACATGGGAATTTCAAAGTAATCTATCTTTCTCTGGGTTCTGTAATTAAATACAAAATTAAAACGCACTCATTGCAACTTCAAATTATTTGTGGTATTTAAAGAAAAAGCTAGGAGTCTCTTCCTACTGATAAACATTGGCTAGTGTACGTGAGACCCCCACACTGAGATCTGGAATGTTCTGTCAGAATGTTATCCTTGATATTTCATACAGCACAGGATACATGCTCAAGAGAAAAATGATAAATGCTTGGATTTTTATTTTGTTAGTATTTTATTACATTTTATACTAAAGAACAAACACATATGCATACATGCTTTTACATAATTATCATTATAGAATTACTTTTCCATCTTAAAATTTATATATCATATTTAAATATTTCCCTTTTTATACAGAGATACTATGCAATCATTGTACTCTCACCACCTCTGTTATCCATTCTTCCACTGTTAAATGTTTCACTGTCATTAAATTTATCGCTGTGCTTGTACATCTGTAGATGCTACTTTCTTTTAATCAGATGATTAAATTTTTGGTTCTGGGCTTTAACCCATGGCCTTGTGAGTGCCAGACTCATGTTCTACTTAGCTAACATTTAGCCCTTGTTTTGTAAGAAATCATGCTGTGGTAGTACTGCATCAAGCACAAATATTTACAAAACTCTTCTTATCTATCACCAAATTGCTTCCCGAATGGATTTAATAGATCAGTATCCTGTTTCATTCTGATTTTAAAGTACTAGAGTATGGAGCCTAACAGGGTGGAATCCAGCAAGGCTGGATCCAAGAAAAAAAATGGAAGGAGACCCCTGTCATTGAGCTGGATTAGAGTGGTGGCAGTTGATACAAAGAAGGAGATAATGGAATAAGAACTTAAGAGGTAGACTTGACAGGCTTGGTCACTAACTAGACACAAAGAGGAATGATGAAGGAGAATGCAAGAGGAGTCACTCTGTGGGAGCATACAGATTGGAAGTAAAAACAGAGTTGGAGGAGAGGAGGCCACTGAGGACACTGTGGACTGTGCTCCCCATGCCTTGCACAGTGTCTCCTGCAATGGAGGCGTACAATAGATGGCCACAGAGCGAAGGCATGCTTGATTTACCTGAGCAAATGAGCACAGCAAATAATGAATCTATGGGTTTTTTCCCAATCCTTTATAAAACTTAAGTAGCCAAAAGGCAATTTGCTGATGCTTTTTTTTTCTATGCCTCCTCTATAGGAAATTTTAAAATCAAGACTCCTGAAAAATAATCAGTAAGAACTAGGAAAGAAACTGTGCAGACAGTCGGAATCTGGAGCCAAAGCTGAGCCCTGTGGCATAACCAGATCTTCCATCCATAAAATTAACTCAGCATTTTACCGCCAACCTGTTGCTGAGGAGCACAGAGGGTACACAGGCTTAGCTGCTCCTTCAAACACTACCAAGTTTGGGACTCAGGCTGCTGAAAGATGAATATCTCTGGTCTCAGATGGAAAAAGTGCTCCATTCTGCTCACCTCCCTGTTCACGGGGAAAGACTGGAAAGCCCGGTGGCCACAGCTCTTGGCTGCATTGGTCCTGAGTGTCCGCATACGATGCTCACTGTTTGCAGCATCCAGCTGCCCGTCACGGACTGTGTCCCTTAGTTCTGTGACTGTGACTTGTGCTTCTGTGCCCCTGTGAGGGGGTCTCTTTATGTTCTTGCACTTTAGATGCCTTCTAGCCCCTAGAGGGCCATGATTTCTGTTTCCTTTCTGTTTCCACAAGAGTCAAGACAATGTTTAGCTAAGTGAGAGCTCAGGCACTAGTCATGACCGCCCACTGTAATGGCTAAGCTGAGGAAAAGTGATGGTTTTACTGGCTAATAAAACATACTCTATATCTAGTCTTAGGAAATACAACGTTTATTGAGATGCACGTAGATGAATTATCACCGGCATAAAACTGTTAATGGAGTTTTCAACATGAGTTTAGTTTATTCTTAAAATGAAATGAGGCTTTGAAAGTCCATTGTCCCATAGGAAAAATATTATATTTCTCTGTTCAGATAAAGTCCGTTAAAAAAGCAAGTCATTTTTGAAACCGTCTTTTAAATGTCTCCAGCCTATGAATATATAACAAAACAAAAATATATTAAAGAGATATACATCTCTCTGTTCAGTAAAAGAATTAAACATAAGTGTTCTAGGAGTAATACATATATAGGAAAATATTTTAAACTCTAAAACTTTCTATTTTGTTATTATTTACTAAAATTTTAAAGAAATGATATAAAAAGTCAAGGTAAAAAATGATAAGTGATCATAACAATGTAAAAAAAAGCTGACAATTTTATTTGTACATATTTAAGAAATAAGTTAAAATATTATCTTCTCAAATACATAACTGTTAAATAACTCTGATTTCAGTAATTTAGGAACGCAATCCAAAGGTAGTTCTAATTTCTATTTAGGCTAAATATCTTTTAAGGAGAATTAAAATGAACAAATACAGCAAGAAAAGACAAGAAGCTTAGAAAATTTCTAACATTTTGTGTGTAATCAATAGATGCTCAAGCTAATTCTCTGCACCTACTGTGGGACCAAGTGACTTAGTCATATTCTATTTCAACATGGTGCTCTGGGCTGACCTGTTTGGCTCCTCCCATATGATGCTGCTGGCCTTCTCCAATGGCGAGTCTGTTGAATGGGATTATCTTCATGGTAGTTTCTTTCATGGAATACCAGCGGGATTTCCAGGTGGCCCAGATAATGCCATTATCATAACCATTAGTAGTAGATGCTTTTGAATAAGTGCCGCCTGAAAAGAGAAGTAAGTGTACCTAATAACACTGTTCTTAAATTTCCACACCTCAGGAAGTCTGTGAAGAACTATCTGTTGTGAAGTGCACTGCCAATTATACCAACTTTATAGCAGTACTTTCCAACTGAAGATTCTTAGAAACTCAATTTATAGTTAAAATAAATTACTTCTAAACAACCGCTTATATCTAAAGTCGTGTTTCATGGTCACACCATTAAGAACAGAGCTAGAACACCAAATCCTCCATCTGGTCCCTTTCTCTATGCTTAGCCTTCCTGGACTCAGTGGAGAATCTTCCCTTGAACAGGAGCTAAGATAAGATTCCTGATGCTATCACACAACATGATTTTACCGGTTAATTAAAGAGAGTATGAGAAGCTTTGCACAACAGTTCTAGGGTGCTGTATTCTACCGACACTATAAAGGGGAAACTCGATTGCTGGGCTCCCCTATTCCAAGGCACAGAACTCATCCAGTCTAGTAAGCCAGATACTGACGTGGACTGTAGGTTAGAACAGAGGTAACTCTGGGTCCCTGAGTTTCTTCTAATGGTGTAGTTGGTATATTTCTTCAATTAAAGAACGCTGTAGAAACCAAAAGTTCCTTTAACAGTCTTCCAGGAGACACCAAGTTGGTCATTCACTAGGACTGTGCCCTCAGGAGATAAGGCTATTCATCAGCAGATGAGAAGGGTGGGCTTGCTTGTCTTTCCCAATAGATCTTTAGCAGCAAGTCAGGCCAGTGTTCCAAACCATTCTAGACTTACAAAACCAAGTCTCCCCAAGCCTAAATGAGAGTCTCAAAGCCCCATCTCTCGAGCGCTCATGAGTTTCACCCCTTGTCAGTACTTCTCTCTTTTTCAGCCCATCTCTTCTGCTCCTGCTCACTGCTCACTGCTGTGTCTGACTCATGGCTCATGAGAAACTGAACAAGGCTAATGTGCTAACAAACACACGCATGGCAGCTAACAAACACATGTGCTAACAAACACACGCATGGCAGTCCGTCCAGATCACACACGAGGAGGAGCTACACTTAACCCAGAGTCCCGGCTCTGATGGCAATCACTTCAGGCACAGTAACAAGCCACTTTCACCAGGTGAAAGTCATGGACAGGAGCCCATTTTAAGCATAAGCTTGGTATTATCCATCTCTGGTTTCAAATAGAGCTTCAGAAACAAAGTATTTATAATAATTACTCATTCTCCATATCTATTCACTACCTTTTATAAAATATGTACTATAAACTAATTTGGAACTTGAGGAAGAATTCCATACCCTGGTAATAAACTCCATTGAGGTGGCCAGCGTGACACTTGTTCATCCACCAACCGGACCCATCCTGTTCTGCACAATTGCCATCAAACTTGTCATTGTCATTATCCCAGGTGCTAAATTGCATGCCATTGTGGGATGTAAAGAACTTGTCACTAGGGTCGTCACCAAAATCATAGCCATCAAAGGCATCTCCAGCATCTCCACCAAGGAAGTAGGCATAGGTCAGGCGGTATTTGTCACCCTCGGATCCCAGCCTGAATGTGGAGTAGTCGGCAGTACTGCAAAGGGGGGAATACGTAACACATTAATAAGGTGCCTTCCTCGGACCACAAGGAGATGCAGCTCCATCATCTGAAGGCTGAGCTCCTAACAGGGTTTATCTTTCCCAAGGTATTGTGGTGGTGGTAAGAAGAAAGGCTGGGTAGGATCTCACAGAGACAGAGCCATCCCTCTGTGGTCCACAAAAAGGGAAATTAGGAGTCAGAGAAAGATTTTCCTCTGGGAGAAATGGTAAAAGAAGCCATGATCCTGTAGAATGGAGGGAATAATGGGCTTTGGTGAATGAGCAGAGATGTCCAGGAAATGTTTAACCTCTTTCCTGGCCTCTGTATTTGGGGAGTGGGAGATCTTCTCACAGAAGAGAGGTCCACTGACTCCGATACTCTCTGGGTTAAAAATATCCCATGTTTGGAGACAGAGTATGTCTCATTCTTCCATAAGCACAATCAATGGGAGAGATATTTTTTACAGTGCTGATATATCTAAGCTCTAGAACACCAAAGGAGCCAGCAAATTTAATTTGAGGACAACCCATGATTTGATTGAGTGTCTAGTGAACAGGGAATCTCTAGAGGCTCAATTCACTTTTCAACAAAGATGGTCATGAAGAGGCCAGATTCCAAGAGCCAAACTATCTGAATTCAAGTCCCATCTCTATCACTTACGAGCCAAGTGACTTTGGGCAAGTTAATTCATAAACTGTCATTCATAATAATACCTTCCTTTTGAGATAGTCATTTGGATCAGATTAAATTTAATTTCATGCTTAACCTCTGGTACCTATCAAAAGATCAGTAACTAGCTATGAGTCTGTATGTTTCCAGAGGAAATAAATAACATTACAGTAATTAGAGCCATCCTAGAAAGAACACACCTCTTTGGATAGCTCAAGAGCTAATCTTATCCCTGGGAAAAATGACTACCCGATATGCTCTTCGCTTTTGTCAGGCTGTTGGCACTGGGCTGATGCTACACGGAAAGGGCACGTGCCAGATGACTAGCCAGAAAAGGCTGGAAGTCCATACTCCACAGTACCTTGTTCTGCCACTCCAGTCTTTGAGTTGCACCCTTAATACATAAGGGATGGTAGACTGTGTGCTTATCAAATGGATCTTCTCATTTCCCAGCCAGAATTCTGTGGTGCCAGTCGGAGACAGATGTCCAAAGCCTTCTTTATACTGAATCCAGTTTTTCTTGAAATCGACACTGCCATCAAGCCTCTAATTACACAAGGGCACAAAGAAGACAGAATACCAGTTCACCTAATGGAAGTACTTTCAACGTTCTATCAAAAACATGGATAGAATCCATACTCCAAACAGTGATAGAACCCTACCTTCCATATTTTTCCATCAGACCAAATGCCTTTTCCCTCAAGTATCAAATAAGAGTACCTACCCTAACTTGTTAGGGTTAAAGCGAGGATTACATGAGAGAGTATGAAGGAAATACTTAGAAGTCTGACTGGCATATAAGAAATTCTAAATTAAAGCACCCATGGAAGGCATGGTGTGAGCATTTACAAAGTCCACGTGGTAAGGAGAAAGTGCTAGGCTTCTAACAGGACCCTAGCCAGCTTCCGAGTTCAAGTCTGCTAACAAGCTGATTCTTGGTGTCGAGGTGAAGGAACCAGCCTGCTCTTGCCCTTTGAGCGCCCCCTGCAGGCGGAGGAAGGATTGTAGCAGTGGCAGGAGGTAGGAAGAAGAAAAGGAGCAAGGGATGGCAGACCGCATCTCCGTGTAAAGCATAACAGACAGGTTGAAATCTTGATCTACGGGAGCATGAAGTCCCTTTTATTTCTTTGCCACCATCGGACTTTTTGCATGTACGCCATCATGAATTTCCATCAGTCTTGCCAGCACATTACTGAGTCAAAGCGCGGGCTCTGAAAGCAGACTGATTGGAATCAAATTCTGTTGCTTATTACTTACATGTCCTGGGGCAAGTCACGTAACCTCTCTCGCCTCAGTTTCCCCCCATGCAGTACCTATACCGTATGAGGCTGTGGTGAGAGTAACTAGGTTAAGGTTTGCAAGTGCTAAGAAAAGCACCCCCGGAAGGCAGAGTGGACATTTAGAGATTCCACACTGTGAGGAGCACGCTACCTTCTGCAGCACCGTCCATCCATTGCCATTTCCCTCGATCTCGCAATAGACTAAGAACTGCTGCTGAGCTTTCAGAGGTTTGATAAAGTAAAGTCCACTCTCCTTGGCCCCCTTGTTGGCAATGTCTTGACAATCTGCAGAAGGAGAAAGGGAACTTTGAAAATGGCTCGAGATCTGGGTAAGACTGTACCAGCCTCAGAAATGAGTTCTGACCCTGTGGGAAATGGCTCATTTCCCAAGAAGTGTTCTTCTTTTCATGCTACCATCATTTTCAAACTCCTGTTTGCTACTCAAGAAAGATTTTGGCAATCGGAGCCCTACGTTGAAGGTCTAGACGCTTCCCCAGGACTGCCGCCCACCCACGCCAGCACACACACTCTTTGGTCTTGAAGAATTTGATCGACACAGCTGCCCACCTTTCCCAGTCGTGTCATGGATTTTCACTGTGTCCTTGCATGGCTCTTGGCACTGTGCTTCCAGCTGGGCCACCTTCTGCTTCAGGTTAATGATCTTTTGATTATTGGAATTATATATGTCCTCCAAAAATCTATAAATGGAATCATCAGATAATAAGAGACAAGATATTCCTTCCAGAAAATCAATTCTGTACTTTCTCTTAGAAATGCTACCTTGTTCTTGCAAGAACCCTGGACTAGTAAATTACTTCCTTTTTGGGAAAACTATAAAATTACATTCCTAAACTGAAGTGAATTAAAATGCTAAAGTTTTCAGAAACCACCTCAAAGTCAATTAAAACAGAAATATACCTTTTCTGTTAAAACCACTCTAGAATGGCTTTAACTCTGAACCTAGATAACAAAGTCACTCTCAACCAACAAAGGTCACTGTCCAGGGCCGTCTGCCTCCGCTACCCACAGGGGCAGCAGATAAGGGCACGGCTAGGCAAGCAGAAACCTGCGAGTCCAGAAGCCGTGATCCGTGTGTGCTGAAGCCTTACTCCTTTTCCCTTGTGAGTCCACTAGGGTTCCTTCGTGGGCTATAATTTGCAGGAGAAAGGTATATAGGGCATTATCATATATAAAGAAAGTAATTTTGGTAAAAACATGTGCTTGCAGTTTCCATGGAGCTGCTTGCAATTATTCAGAGGCGACAGAGATCTAGAATGCATAAACATGTATGCTTTTCTTTGAAATATAAACTACTGCCAAGGGTGGTGGCTCACACTTATAATCCCAGCACTTGGGAGGCAGAGGCAGAAGGCTTGCCACAAACTCCAGACTAGCCTGGGCTACATATTGAGACCAGGGTCAGCCTGAACTGCAAAGTGGGATCGTCTCAAAAAATCTAAAACAACAACAACAAAATACAAACTACTGGACCACTTTATCCCTTGGTTTTAGACAATTTCTGCACAATTCTGCAGTCTCCATCTGCTTCCATGATCACAGTAATAACACTGAGGATAATGATAATAATCACAGCAGCGATAACAATGGCTTTTTGAAGCCCAAAGAGATATCCCTCCAGGGCTGCTTCTTTCTCACCACGACTGATCCCGGTTTCTCACTCTGCAATGCGTTCAGTTTAAGAAAAAATTTGAGAGACTAAAACTGTGTCTGAGTCTCCGTGATCCAAAAGTTTGAATCCCTGACAAGCTAGTAACAAGGATCTTTTATTTACAATGGAGGGGAATACATAAGCATGTACACAAGTTATGTACACATGATTGACACAACATTGCTACAGTTTGCTAAACTTAATCTATTTAAATGCTCTTTTCTGCTCCATCTTCAATACAATATAGTAATCAATATCCTTCTTCCTCTAATTGCTTATTTCTTACCACCAATTTGTTGACATTTTTATAAAGATAATTTTGCATGTAGCACCCAAATTCCTGCCTCCACTGGATTAAACAAAAACATAGCATCAATCGTGCATCATAAAAAATTTTAAACCCCCAAGATTACTTTCACTTAAATATGGAACAATAAATAAAAACTAAGTCCATCTTGGAAAGCAAATGAAAACCAGAATGCTTACCGAATACTTGAGTCGTGTGTCAGAATCAAGGCTTCATATTTGAGAATATCCTCCATCATCTTCCTGGAATTCTGCGTAGCAGTCTCTATCACATCTGCAATGTGGGATCAGGGACAGAAAAGACACGTTAGCAAACAGGCAACCAAAACAACCAGAAAAGAAATCTTGGGTGACTGCCTCAGGCCTCTTCCGTTCCTCACTTGGCGAGACTGGCACGTTAGGGTCATAGCTGTGTTGGATCGCCTTGACCAGTTCTTTGGTTTCTGTCGTTCTATTTTCTGCATCATGGAAGATGTCCTCCAAGGCCTGGAGTTCCTTGTCTACAGACGTCTGGTGTCTGGACAGGAAATCCACAATGCCACAGGTGGTAGGGCAGAAGCTACCCTGCAAAGGAACCGGGAAGTGAGGAAGCATCTTGATAAAAGCACCATCTAAAACTTGCTCACAAAAAAGTATAGTTTTGACAATATTTTTATCAATTTTAAGGTGACAATTGCTATTTATATAATAATTGCTTCCATTCTGCTTCCTTCTCCAGTTAAGGCAGAAAATGAAGAACATAAAAATAACTTACAAATCTTTCATCTAAGATGCAGCAGTTGTCTCTGGTAGCGACATACTACAAGAGAAAAATACAGATATTGCACTTATCAGAATTTCTTATTTTTCGGCTTCTCACTTAAAACCCAGGTTTTGTGAACAGCACACTTACTGCCAGGCAAGTTGAACAGAACAGTAGGAGTGAGGACAAATAGAGAATTAAACTCCGGGAGTGCAAGGACCAACTCATGGCGGCTGGGTGCCCGGAACTCCTAGCCCTGTCCTCTCAGCTCTGTGACCTCTTGGGCTCCCACCTGTCCCTTTATTTAAGTGGCAGGGCTGGCGGGGACTGCGAGTGGCCAGCCCTGATCACGGGGCTCCTTACCAGAAGGGTGTGGATGTCATTCCCGGCCCTTTTCCTCATCCTGGCTCCAACCTATGCCTCGTCAGATTCCCAGATCTTACACACAACTTGAAGCTCCTCCCTCCTGGCTCAGCGCCCCTCTGTCCCGGACCCGGAATCGTCTCCACAGGCTAGTGAAGCATTAGCCACCATCGGAGGGAGGGACCGCCTGCAGGACACTTCTTCCCAGACCTGGCCTGGCCGCGACAGCAAACACAGAGAGCTGATCTCCCACAGAACAAACCCAGCCACCCTGAGGCCCGGTATCACCACCCCCAGTTAGCGAGGCCTTTCTCAGCCCGGGGAAGTAACATGGTTTTTACAATGGCTGTGGGAGCAAGTGGTTTTGCATTTCCCCAAGTACCAATTCCATGTTCCCAGGAGGAAATGGGGCCAGATATGTATTTCTGCCGACCTGTGTTGCCTTATTCTAGGCTTTTCCTTTCTGCTTAGTTTTCCAGGCGCACTGTCTCTGACACAGCACCCTACTGTCATGGAGCCCTTTATCTACACAGTGAAAACCTGGACACAGAAATCAAAGGCAGGGAGAGCCAGGAGTTTAGCTCTGTGGTTCCAGCGTCTGTCTTACAAGCTCAAGGGTCTGGGTTTGATCCCCAACCACATCACATACAGCAATGCTGGGCCTGGAGATTCAAGATGCTGAGTTTAGGACCAGCATGAACTACAAAGTGAAACCCTGTCAGAAAGAAACAAAGAAAGAAAGAAAAAGAGAGAGAGAGAGAGAAATTAGAGGCAAGAAAAATCTACCTCCCAAATATCCGACCTTCACCCTGAGGAAAAGAGGCTACTTGAGATATTTGAGAAACTCCATCATTTTTGTATTGAGCCTAGAGCTTTGAATGTGTGTGTGTATGTGTGTGTTAGGGAAAGATATTTGTCATCACCTGCTGATGATTTACAATTGTACATTACCATCATTACTGATGTACTAAACTTTTTTTTTAGTTTTTTGAGAAAAGATCTTGCTTTTAGTTCAGACTGGCCCTGAAGTCCCTATGTAGCCCAGGCCAGTCTCAAACACAGCAATCCTCCTGCCTCTGCCTCCCGAGTCCTGGGAGTACAGGTGTGAGCCACCATGCCCAGCATAGCGGTACATGGTACAGGAATCAAACTCAGAACCTTGGGCTTGCCAGACAGACACCAGAACCACTGAGCTAAATCCCCAGGCTGCCCTTAACTTTTATTATTGCTCATTTCCTCCCCTGACGTCAAGCTTACCATGAATTTTCATGAACTACCTTAGTAGGAGAAATATATCTAGTCAGAAGGAAGCACTAATATTTGAATATTTGATTCTAAGTCTTTTCAAGGGCACGTTTTGTTTTGGAAATGAAGATAAATGTTCGGGCTGTAGTTGTAGCTCAGTATAGAGCACTTGCCCAGCATGTGTAAGGGCCTTAGCACTGAAAAAAAAGTTGATGTTATACAATGTTAGTCAGTAACTACTAAAATGATGTAAATCCTTAAGAACCAAATTCCTTGTCTTTTTTCTTTGTCTTTTCAGTTATTACTAATTATATCACCCGCCCACCAGTTTATTAAGTCTGGTAACATATCCTTTCCTCCACGCTAGTCATCGCAGCTCCAAAGCACTTGTTGAGCTTCCTCTAAACAAAGTTGCTTCTAACACAGCTCTGTGTGAGGCACGAAGCAGCTCAAACCCCGACATCTCCCCTCTTCTCGCTGAAGGAGACGTAAACATCATTAAGTAGCTTCGTCCTATCCTTGTTGTTCTGTCTCTTTAGATGCCATTTCCCAGCGCCTCCATCGAATCGAATCGAATCCTATAACACCCCTCTGCTGCGCACTGTGTAGTCACAACCCTGTTCTTTGGTTCTTAGTTTTTCTGTGTGGTGTTTTCTTTTCTAGTTTGCCTTCATTCCTGGATCTCTGACTCTCAAAATCTTACACAACTTTAAAGTACTGCTTCCTTCCTCCAGCAAAAACAGAACCCCAAAACACTGAATCAATCCTACTCCTATGGTAGCATTGATAGCAACTTTATATTATACCTATATATGTTGTATCACTTTCACTACATGTAAATTCAGCTTTATGACCACACCATCTAGGATAACAATATTTAACAGTCTGTAATTATTTGATAATTTCAATTGAATTGGGCTGAAAGTCATCCATTAAAGTTTATGCCTTAATGCTTTTCAAAATTTCCAAGCTTCAAAAATAAGTGATTTAGCAAGTGTAATACTTAAAGTAATGATTAGATGCCACATGAAAAAATACAAAACAATCTTTACAAGAGTGAAGTGTTCATTTACTCACAGGGAATGATTTCCAAGACAGGTTGTTAAATGAATGACAAAAAGTATTCTACCATTGCCTCAAGAAAAAAGCTCATTGCATAGTCTGTGGAAATTCCTCCTAAATTAATTTTACAAATGAAATATCAAGTGATGCTTGAGCCACGTGGCACATATTGTGAGAGACACACTTTCCTACCAGTGCCTGAGACATCACATATCTTCCGTCAACGAACAGAAGGTACTGACTTGCTGAGTCTAAGATAATAATTCATACACTCACAGGTTGGGTTTTGATCTTCTTCATAAAGTTTAATTAGATGTACTAGTGTTTATAATATTGACACGACTGTTAAATTGGGGATATTAAATATTCTATTTTACCTCACTTTAGAATCTGATCACTTCTGTTCTCAGTTTTTTACTGACTTGCATTGGAATCTGAGGTGCATTCTCAGAATATTTTTTAAAAGAGGCTTAGTTTTTACCAAAACCTCAATTTCTAAATCATGGTTTTATTAGCCAAGATAATATGAGGGGAAAAATGGTCAATTGTGATTTAATGACCTACATTGGCTCTGTGTTGTCTAGGACATTTTAAGGTTATTAAATTTTAACTAGTTTTTCTCTATGTTTGGTCAACTTTTTCTCTGATAAATGATTAATGAGTTCCAGGAAAGAAGAATATTTATTAGATCAGATTTCCTGCACTTCTAGGGGTTACTTTCTGAGGAAATGGCATATGTACTAAATAAGCCAAAATAATTTGATTCAGAGGTCCAGCAGACTTGTTTGTTGAAGTAATAATTTCTCAAATTCTCTATCACCTAATTGTGTCCTGATTTGGAAATCTACCTATTACTAATGGTCCTACTACTGATTTCCTTTGTGGGCCTCCTATTGTGTTGATCTTTGCAATAAAATTATTTTCTAAGCTTGAATTTCATTGGCTTATCAAAAATGACAGTTCTCTGATCTGGTGACAAATGGTCTAGTCCTGAAATGACAGTAGTAAGAGCTCCTGATTTTGAAAATTGCACATTAAAGTTACACTGTACGTTAGTTGTTTTGTTTTGCGTGTGTTTTCATTTAATTCTACAACAAACCTAAACATTACCTTATAAGTGAGGAAAGAGAGTCAAGGGGAGATTTTGTAATAGAACCAAAGTCACTGTACCAGAACAGGGCTTTAATCCCAGCAGGTCCCACCCCCACCAAGTGCAAAGCACTTCTTCATCCAAAATGATGCACAGAGACAAGCTTTTCTGGGAATCAAAATTATTCACTGAATGAACACGTTTTTACCAAAGTTCACTGATTTAAAAAATACTAAGCGTATGTGTGTTTATGAGTATGTGATTATATGAGCATCTGTTTACATCTATACATCTGTCTATCTCCTTTTCAGGGTTAAACTTTGCTGGTTGATCTTTTACAATCTTTCTCAAATGTATGTTTTAATTTTATTATGATTAGCTTGTTTTTGGTCCCATTTCAGATGGAAGCAAGTTTCCATGCTGACCACATGGTGTGACTTCAATAACTCCTGACCAGGTGAATCTCAGTAGGTTACAGAAAGATGTTTACATGGGGCAGGAAGCACCAAACAATTCTGACAATAATGCATCTTTCTTTAAGCAAACCATTCATAGTTCTAAGCTAAATGTGTGGCCTGACTCCTCAAAACTGGATTCTGGGGCAGAAAACAAATGATTTGCTAGAAGACTGTAAGCCAGTCTATGCTCATAGTGAAAAAATATCCCATCTGGGCAGCAACACTGTCAATTAGAGTATTTGCTTTGTGGATAAAAATAGCGCATGGAAAGTGAAAATGTTTTGGTAGTAGTCTACAAACAATGTGCTTTTACTTTTACTATGTAAATCAAAGATAGAAAACCCAGAGGCACAAGGAAGATGGAGTCCCTCACTAGAGTCAAGACAGCAGCTACAGGGTGGGTCAAAAGCCAGCTTCCTGAAGGGCCAAGTTACACTGAAGAGAAGCTCTAGAAAAGGACGCTTCTCAGCTTTCCAGGAGACATGGGCTTGTGGTGCCAAGAGATAGCTCTCTGAAGAAAGCTTTCCTTGTTATTCCAATCAAAATGACTTTAGAGAACAACAGCAAAGTATATCCCCATGGAAGAGAAAGCTCAGAATGGAAAATGTTCTTTAATCTACAAAACAATTTCCCCCTATTCTGCTAAATGTCACATTTGCTTTAGCCTGCAGTTTTGAATGAAGACAAAATATTTATGAGATTTGGACTCTCATTCTACCTTCTAACAACTTGAGCTGGTTTACTCTCCTAGTGTATTTATTCCATACTCTTTTAAAGTTAAATCCACACAGCATGAGTCCTTGTAAAGGCTTAATATTGACGTCTTGAGGGACCTTGCGTCTTCCATGAATACTCCTGCCTTCTTCAAAGGGAGATTGCTAGAGTCCTTTACCTTGAGTGCTACAGCCCTGACCTCCCTTGGTAAACAATGATAGGATTTGCACAACTAGATAGGTCCAAAGCCCAAATATTTACTCAATGTTTTGCAAGAAAGACTGGAGTGTCAGCTACACTAGGATGATAACCACTGCAGCTGTGATTTACAGGGGAATCGTTCGCCTACAAGGCTAACAGGAACAAACTCACTCCTAAAGCAACAAAGATAAGTCAAAATTTAGAACACTCTGTTTCAACTTTTCTAAACAGCACAGAGGAAATTCCGCTTACCAAAATCCAGGAACCCCATTGCTTAATCCTGCATCCCCCAGAGTCAGAAAGCAAACAGTATCTACATATCAACGTTTCCTGTGGTTCTTACCTATTCTGCTTTACTAGGCTAATTTCCCAACGAATATAGCATTGATATTTAATTATATATCATCTTTTTACGGATATTAGAAGCCCCTTCATCACACTCCTCCTCTAATCCTTCTTATATAGCAAGTTACCTTTAACTTTGAACAAAAATTATATAAACTATCTAAAGAAATATTTAAAGTAACCCATCATTGGATATAAATTCCCAAATTGGGTTGCCAGGCAACTGTACACCATCCCATAGCATTTTTTGCTGGATCTGCGACCAAAGTAGTCATTCATTCAGTTGACACATACTGAGAATGAACTATTTTCCAGGCTCCGTTCAACACAGTGAACAAAGACTCTGCTGTCAAGTTTTCGTTTTAGTAAAAAGCAGGAAGCAATAAACCAATTACTATGTCATATCACCTGGTGATAGGAACTGTGGACAAAACTAAGAAAGGTTAAATGAACGAGAAGCACTTGCAACATTAGGTTGCGCAGTTAGGGCCAAACTCTAATGAAGTGACACTTGCTGTGTTTGGGCAGCGGTGGGGACAAGTTCATGGCTGCTCACCATTGCCACCTGCCGACCCTAGCTTTCTCCAACTGGGAGGCTTGAAGTCCCCTAGGTACATCTTTTTGTTTTAAATTGGGGGCGATTAGGAGATTTGGCAAGTCTTGATACGTGACAGAATAAGAAGGAAATAGTACACTGAAAGAGCAACCTTGTGATAATGAGCCGGGAAACACCAAGAAGACCATCAACATGCTATTGTCCTGTGGCCTGAGAGATAGTGTCATGCTCATCATGCCCTCCAGGGACCCAGGGGTGGGCTCAGCAGAGGAGTCCGCGATTGACACTCACAAGCCCTAGGTTCCATCCCCGGTACCACAGGGTGAAACAGAATAAAACAACGGGCCCCTCATTTCCAATTAAATATAAATGTATCAGCTTTGCATTTAAGTTTCTTCAAACAGAAAATAGAGATCTTTACCAAATATAACTTTCTCACCATATTTCTAAAGGGAACTGAGGGATCATCATTTCATAAAATTTCAAAATATTATTATAATCTCATAATGATAACTGATTCAACCGAACTTTATTTAGGGAAGGAATTTTCATCTGTTGTTATCTGAAGCACTGAAAACAGTACACTCGGTGAATACTTATATATTTATACATGCATTTTATTGAACATAAATACAATATATTTTACTAAAATGTTACTATAAATATTAGCAAGACATTAGAATTAAATATTAAAATTAAACTTCACACATGAACAGGAGAAATTTGCTATATCATTCAAGAAAAGAAAGACAAATTAGAGCAGCCTAGAAAATATTCTCCGAGGGCAGCAAGGCGATCCCAGAGCACAGTACATGAGGCAGTTTTAGAAATGACGGGCAGTGTCCCCTCGATTAGCATCAGGAGGATCAGAGACCGTCATTGCGGGTTTTTTTTGTTTGTTTGTTTTTTGTTTTGTTTTGTTTTGTTTTTTTTTTTGAGTACTAGGAATTGAATCCAGGACCTTTACAGTGAGCTATGCTTCTAGCTCTTTTTAAATTTTTTTTTTTTTTTTTTTTTTTTTTGAGACAGGGTCTCGTTTTGTGGTTCAGGCTGGCCCTGAGCTCAGCCTCCAACTCAGATCACAGCAATCCTCCTGCCTCTGCCTCCCGAGTGCTGGGATCACAGGCGTGAGCTACCACGCCCAGCACTGTGGTATGTGGTATGTAGTACTGATTGCTGCTGGGGTGAGTCTCCATGCCCAGTATTGGTATGTGGTTACTGGGGATCGAACCTAGGTCCTTGCGCTTCCAAGACAGGCGCCGGAACCACTGAGCTATATCCCCAACCCTAGCTCTTTTTAAATTTTGAGATGGTGTCTTGCTAGGTTACTAAGTTGCCAAGGCTAGATTTGAACTTGCTATCCTCTTGCCTCAGGTTCCCAAAGTACTGGGATCACAGGTGTGCACCAGCATATCTACCTCTATGTTGTCTACTTTTTAGCTGATAAAAAAAAAATTAAGACTTTTAAATTCAATTTCACTCTCAAAAATATCATACTCTGGTAAAATCACTCATTCTGTATAACTAGCTAACTCCCTTACTACAAAGAACTAACATTCAAAGACATTTGGTCTTTTCTATCTTGACAGCTGTTAGTAATTTAGTAACTTCAAGTTCCCAAAGATAACACATGTATCTTTTTTTTTGTTTTGTTTTTTTGAGACAGGGTCTCGCTTTGTGGTTCAGGCTGGCCCTGAGCCCAGCCTCAAACTCACATCACAGCAATCCTCCTGCCTCTGCCTCCCGAGTGCTGGGATTATAGGCGTGAGCCACCACGCCCGGCACTATGGTATGTGGTACTGGTTACTGCTGGGCATGAGTCTCCATGCCCAGTATGGTATGTGGATACCAGGGATCGCACCCAGGTCCTTGCGCTTGCAAGACAGGCGCCGGAACCACTGAGCTAACTCCCCGGCCCCCAACACATCTATCTTTTAAACCATATGGTAGTCTCAGTAGTTGTGGCTTGATTGGAAGACAAGTAAAATAAACTAAGTTCTGAGATTCATTCTCAACCTTTAATAGCATATATGACCAAGTATTGAGGCATATATAAAAGCATGCTTCCTTATTTTCACTTTGAGACAGTTTTCTCATCTAGTCTTTTGGCAAAGCAAAACATATAAATTCAAAAGAGGAATAAGTACTGATTTCAGTCTACACTGATAGTTCAGGTTCTAAGCTTAAGAATCCTAACAGAAAAATAGATTTTCCCCTCTTCTTATGCAGCTTTCTAGGAGCATCAATATACTATTCTCTAGCAACACATTCGCCATGGTAATATTGGCTCTTAAGTTTCTAAAGCTACATTGGAATGTTTATAAGGCTTATACTATCCAATACCCACTGATACATAAAATTTAGAGAATTTGAAAAATTGATAATGGAAATGGTATTCTCAAAGCTTGAAGAGGAAATTTTGATCAGTAAAGAAACTCAAACAGCTCTTTCTCCAAAAGCAACAACTGAACTCAAAGTAAGAAGCACTTAACCAGACTCTGTCACCACAATCCCCTGATGTGAACTGGGTACCAAAAGAAACTTCAGGAGGATTTTAACCCTGAATTCACTCATAGCCAAACCCAGCACTCTCTGTAATTTCCCTGCACTCCTTCTTTCCATACAAACTTACTTGTTTGGGACTAAGATGAATCTAAATGTTTTGTTTTAAATTGAGTTCAATAAATCAACTCTTCTCCCTGAGTCTGATCTTTCACAATCTTAATGAAGACATTATAAAGATGCCAGGTGTCATTATGATAATAACATTACTCTTTTGCATTTTCGGCTTTCTAAAATTTTTCTGAAGCATTTCTGTCACTTTCTTCACATCAATATTTGGGCCTAAATCCTCCCTATGAATCTGTTATACAGTGAGGAGATGCTGGTGCTTGAATGCATGTTTCCATGTATTTTGGGTGAAAAAGTTCTTGAAAATGGAAATAAAAACTTACGTAAGCCCAAACACTTGTCCTATAGTATATGCTATTAAAGGATAGCAGTGAATTTTAGAATGTAGCTCATTGTGTATATCTTCTAATCAAGTCAAAGTTATTGACAGTATTTCATGGTTTTACAAGACATATTTTGTTGCCATGACAGACTTGAAGTTACCCAATCAGTAACAGCGGTTACAATGGATCTGATCATATTCCCCTTGCTGGCACAGTCATTTCTCAATTTTTATTTTCAGATAGCGTCTCTAAGTTGCCTGGGCCAGGCCTGAAAATGTGATTCTCTTCCTGTAGCCTCCCAGAGCGCTAGGATTACAGGTGTGCACCACCACGTGTGGCTTCACTGGGACTTTTTGAGCAAAGGGGACTATATATGCATTTAATTTTTACAGAAGAAAAACAGAGCTGTGTAATATCCTTAAATGCCTTACACCTGGATGGCACCCATAATGTCAGCCGGGCTAGTCTCAGAAAGCCACAACACAGAGAAAACCTCTGCGAGCCACTGGGCCCTCTCTCCCTCGATCTCTCTGTGTGTGGCCAACAGAAGAAGTCCCCACATCGGCCTCTCTGCTGCTCCGGTTACCTGGTCCACAGACCAGATGCCCTTAGCAAAGAGAAAGGAGGGGTCACAGCACTGTGCTTTGGAGCTGCCAAGTGCTTGCACCAGCCTGAGAAGATGGCCTGCACACGGGGGCGGGGCGGGGGCCACAGCGGGTCAGGAGAAAGCCAGGTGGCTCTTTCCCCTGCCACACTTTCCTTGTTCCTGTGCTTCTGCCCAGCTCCCTTAGCTTGGCCCAAGTCAGCATCTGGGCATCGACAAAGGGTGCTGCAGGTTCCAGGACTCTCAGACCATGGCCTCCCACTCTTCCTTGCAAGCAGAACTGGGCCCCGGGTCGGACTAGTCCTCTACTGTGAGCGAGTGAAGCAGCACTTGCTTGGCCCCTCTCTCTTTCCGTCCACTATGGGGCTTCCTTCACCTTCTGCTTCCTGCCATTACTTCTAACAAGGCTGAATTTAAATGAGATAAATCTAGAAATCAAAACTATCATCTAAGAACAAAATTTTAAGAAATATAAAGAGAATTATGAGATCAAAGACAAACTGAGTGGTCAATTTAAGACTTATTAAATACAGTAATATAATAGTGTAAAAGCAATGTTTCAGTTTTTATATTAAGGACTTAGAATTTCTTAAATGTGACTATTTCTTAAAATCTTCATTGCTTCAAGGTCCTGAGTTCGATCCTTGGTAACCACATACCACAATGCTGTGTGTGGTGACTCACATCTGTAATTCCAGCACTCAGGAGGCAGAGGCAGGAGGATTGCTTTGAGTTCAGGGTGGCCTGGGTTACATAGTGAGTTTCGGGATAGCCTGAACTACAAAGCAAATCTTGTCTCAAAAAAAAATCATCTTCATTGTTTGTTGTTAAAGCACACACATGCATGTGCGCGCGTGTACACACACACACACACACAGAGGATAATCCCATTGTGGCGGCAGATGCTGGAATATCAGCACTTTGAGAGGCTGAGGCAGGCAGATCTCAAGTTCAAGGCCAGCCTGGGCAACTTAGCAACTTAAAATTCTCTATCAAAATTTAAACATTTTAAAAAGGGTCAAATATGTTGTTGCCTCTAAGGGCCCTCGATTCAATCCTCAGTAAAACGAAATAAAAGACAAAAATACCTACTGTCCTCAGCTCCTGTGCAGACCTCCTGAATCAGAGGAGCTGTGAGTGAATTCTTGGAAACTTCCCCTGCGTAACATCATGTGCAGTCAGACAGAACTACCTGCTCACTCAGCACCTGAGAACAGTCACACTTGCCTCTCAGAGAAATTCACAAGCCCTCTTGGCAATTTCAAATCTCATACAGCTCCCCTTGGTTCCATCAGATCCTGAAGGTGCAATGAAATTATTTCTGTCACAAAATTAATTTATAAGCCAATTCTGAGTTCCTTCTTTTTAAATGAAAAGTTAGATTTCAGGAAATTCAGTGTATGAACAGAGGTCGCTTTATTTATGAATCCTGCTTCCCTGTTGCCAAAAGAATGAAATCACTGACTGCTACCACGCCGCAGTGCCTCCTGCACCCTCTAAGCCCGCTGCAGAAAGGAGGTGCCCACGAAATCGTGTGAACAGGTTCAGTCCCTTGACAGAAATAACAGAGAGGCCTCAGGGCAAGAACAGTTGTCAGTCAGCACAGGGAAGAAGTCCAAGATAATTCTGGGGAACAGAAAACATGGGCACACCACTGGCAGGAATAGGGAAATGAGAGGATCAGGTGTGTGAGGGAAAGAGAAAATGACGAGTCCAGTTTCTGACAGCTTCGTGTGGGAGGTGAGGAGACTTCGAAAGGGCTGCAGCAGCACGGGAATGCTGGAACAGAGCGTTGGTATGGAGAAAGAATGGTGATCAATGGAGGCAAGCAGAGTTTCCAAGGGAAAAAATGTGAAAATAAAGAAGCCTGAGGATCAGAGACATGCAGAGGAAGAGACAGTATTTCAGGTACAAAGGCCTTCGCTATTGGGTCATACATCCCATGATACAAAACGAGTGGTGATCATTTTACTTATTTCACATTTCGTGGTACCGGATGGGAGATGGCTATCCAGTAAGTAGGTTTTACTTATTAGTACGTTTTATGACGTGCACCTCCCAGCGCTGCTGAATATTTCACTTGGAACAATCTTCAGGGTTGCACTGTTAATAATTTTATGTAGCGTTACCTTGAAAAAGAGATCTCACAGGGCTGATGAGAGACCAGCATCCAAGAACACAGAAAAACGGTAGGCCGCAGCCCTAAATCGGAAACCTATCCTAACAGTGGATAACATGGCACCACCTGCTGGGGATGTTATTTTCCCATTTCTCACTTAACCCTTAAGCAGTTATTTTTGCTTACCTACACGTCAAAATTCCTTAAACTGAAATTACTCACAAAGTGTTAACAGGGCAGCATTGGGATAGTTTTGGGCGCTAGGTCTACGGCAGTCCTAAGTGGTGCCAACCCAGCGTCGGAACGAAGTGACCTGAGGCCGAGAAGCGGGGCCTTTGGGCCCGCGCTATCTATCGCACTACACTCCTCGGGAACAATGCACAAACTTCCAAGACTCCAGACCAACAGAAGAAAGGCTGCGAGTGCAACAGAAAGCACTATTAAAACCTCGGAGCAGCGAGAAGACCCCCGCCGGGGTGGCGCCTTAGCAACCACCCACCTCAGGGGCGGCCTAAGGAGAAAGGCCCGCCCACAACCCCCCCCAGGCGGCCAGTGCGCTTGCGCCGAGTGCGTCACTTCCGGCGGCCGGGCAGCGATTCCGGAAGGAGCTTCACAGTGGCGGCGGCTGCGGATTCTCCTGTCTGGTTAGCGTTTCTCCGCTGCTAGAGGGGTGAACTACACGTCAGCGTCATGGTCGAGGTAAAGTAGTACTGGATGCCCAGAAGTCGTTTGCCTGTATATTATTTTTCCTTCTCAGCGGCCGTGGGGTATGGGAAATGCTGGAAATTGCACAGAGGAGAGGCTGCAAGGGAGGTGTTTGGCCCAGCCAGGCAGTCGCTTCGTAAGGTTTTCGGGCAGGAAGAGAGATCAGACAAGAGCCCAAATTGGAGGATAGTCCAGGCAGGAAGCCCGAGGGCCTTCCTCCAGTTCCTTGGTTCTGGGGAGCTGGCCACTGTCCTGGGAGGCGGGGCTTGCCCTGCTACTGGAGCCCTGGCGCTCGCTGTGGTTAGGACATCGTGCCGTGATTCTGTCCCAGAGGGGCAGCGCTTTCAGCTCCGGCCCAGAAAAATCTGCGTGTTGAATTTTTACATCTTTCCCTAATCTGAAGAACCAATCTGTTAGCAGGCCCACTTCATCACAACCCAAATTTACCCGGTCTCCACATGCATCACAGCCGCCTACTTTGGGTCCAGTATCCTCTTTGCCCTGGACTGCTGCGTTGGCTTCTAGCTGGTCTCCTTGCTTCCGTTTTTGTTTTCCTATAACTTGTGCCGTGGAGGGCGTAAGTTGGCGCTGCCTGCTTTTCTTGCTTAAAACCCTCTACTGGCTCTGTTACTAGAGCAAAAATATAGGCTGTTGTAACGGCCTGGAAGACCATGACTGCTGATCTGAACCTCATCTGCCCTTGCGGTGTCCCGGTAAACTGCAGCCCGTTTCCCCTAGCCTGCACAGCTCTACTGCGTTTCTGAGGCTCTTTCAGTTACTCATCACCTTCTCACAAGGCCTCTGGGTTCTTCTTAGTTCTATTTTGTGCACAGTTTTCTCCCTCCCTGCTTAAATATCACCTCAGTGATCTTTAATAATTCCAGACCTTTCTTTCCTCCCTACTTAGACCCTTACTCGCTTCCATGGCACTTTACAAAATGTAATGTTATTTTGCTCAATGCTTGTCTGTTGTCCCTAGAGCGTGGGAACCATGGTTTCCTTTTCATTGTCTTTTGTTAGCATCTAGCACAATCCTGACAAGTATTCACTGAATACTTGTTCTACCAACGCTCACTTGCTCTGCCTAGGGCTCTGAGGAAAGAGGCGCTTTCTCCTCTCCTGTGAACTTGGCTCGTGGAGCTTGCTACGAGTAACTGGTGGATGGTATAAAGCTTTTTACACACTTAAATATGGAAAGTGTATAATAGATTGACTCATCTTGGTTATGTAATGGGTAATTTGTAGCTAAATGTGTAATTGCTGTCTTTCTTTTTAGGAAGTACAGAAACATTCTGTGCACACACTTGTGTTCAGGTCATTGAAAAGGACCCATGACATGTTTGTAGCTGATAATGGAAAACCTGTGCCTTTGGATGAAGAGAGGTAGGTATCGTTTTATTTGTTGTTGTTTTTTTGTTTTTTTGACACAGGGTCTTGCTTTGTAGTTCAGGCTGGCCCTGAACTCACCCTCAAACTCACATCACAGCAATCCTCCTGCATCTGCCTCCCGAGTGCTGGGATTACAGGCGTGAGCCACCACGCCCAGCACTGTGGTATGTGGTACTGGTTGCTGCTGGGAGTGAGTCTCCACGCCCAGTATTGTATGTGGTTAACCGAGGATTGAACCTGGGTCCTTGCGCTTGCAAGACAGGTGCTGGAACCACTGAGCTAAATCCCCAGCCCGGTATCGTTTATTTTCAACTGCTAATTATTTTTAAATTCTGATATTGAGGGAAGAAAGCAGAAAGAGGGAAATCTATAAAGGTCTTAAAACTAATAACACCGAAAAATTACTTATTCAGTAATGAGTGGTATTCTTGCATAATTTAAACTGATTTTATCTTTTACAGTGACGTATCCTATTAGTTAATTGCATTTTATAAATATCTAGTAATTAGGAGAACCCCTTCTAGATGTTTTATTTTATAATCAGTCCCTTTGTATGTGCTTTCAGCTTCCTGCTGCTCTCAGAGCCTTGCTGAGCTGAAACTGTACCTGGCCGGTACCTCTCTCTCCCATCTTTTCTCGTTAGTATGGTGATTTTTGAGCAGTGGCATTTTTTTGATTCTACATATATAGCTCCAATCTGGGGTTGCATTATATGTCATAGTCCTTCTTTGCCCTTAACCCTTCTTTTAAAATCTAATTTCCACAAATAAGCATTTCTATTTCATAAGATAACTATTCTTAAAAGTATCTTAAGTGCATTTCTTTTACAATATTGAGTTACATAAGTACTTTAGTTCTAACTAACTCTTTTAGATACATCTGGTGAAGATTACTATGGAAGTTTTTTCTCTACTCTATCTCTATTTCTAGAGGAAATACATTGATTTTGAGATATTTAAAGGGTTTTATTAGTTTCTATGTCTTTAAATCACCCTTGGGAATTTATCATGAAAGACTTTATATTGACAGTAAGCTAAAATACTGGGTGTAACAAATACTGTGTGGTGGTGTTTGAGCAAAAGTACATATGCTTTAGAAATGTGCTTGAAAGTTTTTGATTTCTTAAAGTACTGTTTAATTTTAAAATCTTACTACAAACATTTTCTGTGTGACTGAGAAAACCTTAGCTTTTTAAATACTTGTTTCTCGGCTATCTATAAGCATTTGCATTGCTGAATATATGTAGAATATGTAAGGGGACATCTTATGTTTATAATTTTTAAATAGTCACAAACGAAAAATGGCAATCAAGCTTCGTAACGAGTATGGTCCTGTGTTACATATGCCTACATCAAAAGAAAATCTAAAAGAGAAGGGCCCTCAGAATGCACCGGATTCGTATGGTCAGAAACAGTATCCTGCCAATCAAGGTAAATATGGGTACTCAGAAATGCCTGGGTGTTTATGCAAATTCTTAAAATAGAAAAGCAAAATATCTTAGTAAGTGCCCCTCCTCCCAAAAGCATGAATTGAGATTTTTAAATATTTTTTGAGTGTACCATGTTATAATTGAACTCTTGACTTGCTCATGGGAGTAATAAGTGAAATAATATAGTTGATTGGTTACTTTTTTCTTCGAAAATAAAGTTTAAACCCTCATAATAGGGTTATGATGGTAACATTAAGATGTGGAGGTCACCATGGAGACTAATGACAAAATTTAAAGACTATTTCTGACTTATAGAGAGACCTTCTATCATGTCTCTAGTTCACAAAATAAACTAAGTACTTTAATTACAGTGACTAAAGACCGCTAGATTCCATAGGACTTACTTTCTTAGAAGGAAAACCAGATTATTGCTTAATAGGAAAACCTTTACATACATTGCTGTGTAGTAAATTCATGAACTTCTCCCCCCTTGTCAGTCAATAGGCAGAGAAATAGCTGAGTGTACAGTTTACTCAGTCAAGGCAACTTAAACTTGAATCTAGTTGGGAAAGAGAAATGCAGTCGATGTTATGCGATAGATTAAAAAAGTGCTTGACTATAAGATAAATTCTCAATTTATTTATCTATTTTAGGACAGGAAGTTGAATATGTAGTGACAGGGACACATCCATATCCACCAGGACCTGGTAAGTGTTTTTTTCAGGCTGTTCTGGGCCTGCTCATCTGGTAGTAAAGGCAGGCATGCAAATGTCTAAAGTTAAAAAGATGAAAATGCTAGTTTATAAACATATGTTTGAAGTGTGCCATGTGTGTATGTATGTGTGTCTGTCATACACAGGTTCATACAAAAATGGTGTGGTCAGTACAGCAGGCGAGAGAACAAAGGCCTAGTATTCATAAGAAGTGTAGAGAAATGGTGTGCTTTTTATTGTAGTAGCATTCACTTTGGGACACATTCTGTTAGTATTTGGGTAACTACTACATTTTGCTTTTGAAGGTATAGCTGACTTTCATCGAAACTTTATCTTGGACACTTTAATACAAGGTTACTGTAATCAGATCAAATTATCAAGCAATATTTATTATAAAAATTAGAGACAAAACAAATGAAACATCATGAAAATTATTGCAATATCCTTACCTGGAGATAGCCATATGTTGCATTTTCTCTTTATATTCTATTTTAAAAACATGCAGACGAGAGCAGAGATAGCTACTAATAGGAATGCTTTTATTTTTATTAGGAGTGGCTTTGACAGCAGATACTAAAGTCCAGAGAATGCCAAGTGAATCTGCTGCACAGTCCTTAGCAGTGTCATTACCTTCTCCTCAGGCCAGGTATGAAAGAGAATGAATTGAAAAGATCTTGAAAGCATATTTCGTCATTTATGTCTTCGTTTCTTTACAATATGTACTACTTAGTATTTTTCACTAGGGTTTGCAAAAATTAAAGGCTAAGCTGTGCAGAGAGATGACTGGAGACATTATTTGCTTATCCGTGGTTTTCCTTTACCTCAGGACTGATGCAAATCGTACTGCACCCAGTGGGAGCGAATACCGACATCCTGGGGCTTCTGAACGCTCACAGCCTACTGGGGTGAACTCGGTGAGTCTCCTGGGGCACAGCGCTCTACCCATCCACCCTTTCTAATATATTACCTCATTTTTATCTCAAAAGTCTTACCTTAAAGAAATGATCACTTCTTGGAATTTCTTAATGTAAACAGCAGCCTTTAGCTTATGTCTTCAGTAAATTGACATTATTTTTTGGCACATGAAACCCTATTTCTTTGTCCGCTTGAACATTGTACATAATGTATATTTCGATGAAGACAACTCGATGTTACTTATTCTCCATTATTAAAACTGCAAGGAGTGGGGCTGGGGAGTTAGCTCAGTGGTTCCGGCGCCTGTCTTGCAAGCGCAAGGACCCGGGTTCAATTCCCCGGTAACCACATAACAAGCAACCAGTACCACATACCACAGTGCCGGGCGTGGTGGCTCACGCCTGTAATCCCAGCACTCGGGAGGCAGAGGCAGGAGGATTGCTGTGATGTGAGTTGGAGGCTGAGCTGAGGGCCAGCCTGAACCACAAAGCGAGACCCTGTCTCAAAAAACCTAAAAAAAAAAAAAAAAAAAAAAAACTGCAAGGAGTGTTTTCTGAGCATGTTAATATGCGTTAGCTGTGGAGATCTTTTAGTTGAGCTCTAAATTAGTATATAGTTACAGTTGAGTGCTGTTAGAATGAAATCATCCATGGGTTGTGCAACCAGTGTCTCGAAGGAGCGCTGAGAAATACATACGCATTTATAAGCAAGTGGAGCTGCTGTTTCCCTAGCGAAAGAAGAACACCTGAGAGAGTTCCCTTGGTCTCGTTCTGGCAACTTTTCACACAGTGTGGGCTTTACCTCCTTGTTCGCTCTGGAATTGATCTGATATATGAAATGGCCCTCGTGCCGCATTTCTTTTTTTTTTTTTTTAATCCTCCATTCAGAAGAGGTCTTTATGTCCTTAGGAAGGTATAACTTGAACTTCTTGAGAGCTTAAATATTTTTTGGTTAATGAATGGATATTAACCATATATGTTGTGGTTGAGTATCCTTTTTTGACGTACTTAGGACCAAAGTGTTTCAGATTTGTTTTTGGCTTTTGGAATCCTTACATAAACTACTTGTAGAGCATTCTTAATCTGAAATTCTGGAATCCCAATTGAACTTGAATTGTAGAGTGTTTTGTTCTTGGGGTTTTCGATTAAAGATGTTCAACCTGTATTAGCAGTGTGGCTTTTACAATCACATTTAAATCTATATGAGAAAGTGGACAAGAATCTTAACGATTAGGCACTTTTGCTTCCCATATTTCATGGGAAACCTAAGGAGATTGGTTAGTTAGTAATTGGCACAGCTGGGTTTTGAACTTACACACTGTGATTTCTGTTCTTAATTTAAAACTCCGCCTCTCTGAGGTTTTTTTACTTGGTTTTTAAAACTAAATTGTAGGGCTGTGGAGACTCACGCCCAGCAGCAATCAGTACCACATACCACAGTGCCAGGCGTGGTGGCTCATGCCTGTAATCCCAGCACTCGGGAAGCAGAGGCAGGAGGATTGCTGTGATGTGAGTTGGAGGCTGAGCTCAGGGCCAGCCTGAACTACAAAGCGAGACCCTGTCTCAAAAAAAAAAAAAACAACTAACTTGTAGAAAATCTAATTCTAATTAAATGTCTTAGGCTCATTTTTGTATTTGAGAAGAAGTATTTTAACTGTCTCTTCCTCTTTATTTTAGGGGAACAAAATTTTTTATGAATCCTTTATTTTGATTTCAGCTTTTGAATTAATAACATGAAACACTAAATATATAACAGATAAGCATATAATAGATGATGTAGTAAATGCACCTTTATTAATCATGTATTTCACATTTAGATGGTTATGGAGACAGGCAGTACCAAGAACTCAGCACTGATGGCTAAAAAAGCCCCTACGATGCCCAAACCCCAGTGGCATCCGCCATGGAAACTCTACAGGGTGAGTGAATCTGCGTTTGATCCCACTCTTTGCAGTATTGCTTTCCAGCTGACAAGGGCTAAAGAACAGAACACGGAAGAAGAGGGCTGAGCTCAGGTGGGATGAATATGTGAAGAGGTCCCTTGAGACAGAGGTTTTCCTGTTAAAAGCTGTACTGGTATCATTGAAGATGCGCAGTACAACATCAGTAGAAATGTAGAAGGCAGAAAGAATGAGCATTTATATATATTTATTTATATATTTCATATAAATGCTTCATGTGAAAGTTAAGGAGAAAATACCTTGTAAGAAATTACTTTGGATCTGCCAGTTCTTCCCACTTCAGTAATTCAGAAAGTGATTCAAAATGGTCAAACCTAAAATTAAAAAATATACATATGATAGGAAATGTACAGCTAACATAAGTTTATTTTTCAAATGATTGTCCAGTCAGAAACTCGGTGCTTTATAGATCTAATAGATTTTCATAGATGTGGAATTGAGTAACACTCACCATAATCAGTGTATCACCTCAAAAGACACCTCTGCTGTTCTTTTCATTCTACTTCCTTGGCCTCTGGCAGAAACCAGTCTGTTCTCTATCACTTTCTGTGGCTTTTCGACTGTAGCATATAGTTGAAGTACAGTATGCTCTTCTTGAGAGTGACTTCCTCTACTACTGAGAAGCGCTTAAGATTTCTACGAGTTGCTGAGTTAGTAATGCTTCCCCCACAGTGTTCCGTCCTGTGGATGTACTGCCATTGCTCAGTTCACCCTTGAAGATACTGTTTCTCATTCTAAAAGTCAGTTGTCAGATTTGATCAGTTTGGGATTTGAAGATACAGGGAGGGTGATACAGAGCCACACTGCAGATGAATTGAATACCTGTGAACTAATCTGTGGATTCGCCACCTTCTCACACAGGTTATCAGTGGGCATCTTGGCTGGGTGCGCTGTATTGCTGTGGAACCGGGAAACCAGTGGTTTGTTACTGGATCTGCTGACAGAACTATAAAGGTAATAAGGAAAAAAGAAAAACATAAGCATGACTTTGTATTTGTCACATAAGTTTAATCTTGTTTGTTTCCTATTGCTATTTGAAGTCCTTTATTTATTTAACTTGGGAAGAATTATTGTCCAAGTGAAAAGTAGTATTTAAAGGATTGTTTTTTTTCTAAACGTGCTGTCACTCATTTTTTGGTAATTAAGGATTTTTTTCTTACTCTGATTATAAAATTAAATCATCTTCTATAAAAAAATTTGGAGAATATAGACAACTATCAAAGAACCTCGACCCACATGTAGTCATACTTCTGTTAGATATTTAGATGAAATTTAATAGTTTTTAAAGTAGTTACATAATATACAATTCAGATAATTTTTCTTTTATTAGGTTTTTTGAGACAGAGTCTCGCTTTGTAGTTCAGGCTGGCCCTTAGCTCAGCACCCAACTGACATCACAGCAATCCTCCTGCCTCTGCCTCCCGAGTGCTGGGATTACAGGCGTGAGCCACCACTCCCGGCACTGTGGTATGTGGTAGTGATTCCTGCTGGGCATGAGTCTCCACACCCAGTATTGTATGTGGCTAACCGGGGATTGAACCCAGGCCCTTGTGCTTGCAAGACAGGTGCCCGAACCACTGAGCCAAATCCCCGGCCCCAGATATTCTATATTGTTTTTCTGTTGTTGGACATTGAAGTTGTAGTTTGGTGCTAGTCATTTTTTACGCATAATGCCATGATTAGTCTTTGTGCATGCAGCTCTGTATTTTTGTAGGGTAGACTTCTAGAAATAGAAATTTTGGGTTAAATATCTTTGAGACTGATTACCCAAAATACAAGTCACTCTCCAAAGTGAGTGAATACACAACTGCAGTATATTTGAGAGGTTCTATTTCACCCTGTTGTACATCCTATACTTACTAGTGTGGAAAGCAGAAATGGATATTTAATCTTCTAAAGCATTCATGTAAAATTTCTAGAGAGGTTGAACTTTCTTATATCTCTACTTTGTATTTTCAGGTTTTTGTTTTATTTTGTTTTGTTTTGTCTTTTGAGACAGGGTCTCGCTTATAGTTTAGGCTGGCCCTGAGCTCACTGTATAGCCCAGGCAAGCTTTGAACTCAGCAATCCTCCTGTCTCTGCCTCCCAAGTGCAGGGATTACAGATGTGAGCCACCATGCTCAGCACTGTGATATGTGGTACTGTTGCTGGTGGGTGTGAGTTACCACGCACAGCATTGCTATATGTGGTTACCGAGGATTGAACCCACGCCCTTGCGCTTGCAAGACAGGCTTCAGAAACACTCAGCTCAATCCCCAGCCCTTCAGTTTTTTTATTTATATTATTCATACAGACTGTTATCAGTGGTAGAAAATAGGAGTACTGACCTTGTCACCCGTAATGAATATTTTCCCAGTTTGACTTTGCCTTCTTATCCTTTGGCTGCAGATCTGGGATTTGGCCAGTGGCAAGTTGAAACTGTCACTGACTGGACATATCAGCACCGTGCGGGGTGTGATCGTGAGCACGAGGAGCCCATACCTGTTTTCTTGTGGTGAAGACAAACAAGTAAAATGCTGGGACCTTGAGTATAATAAGGTAAGCCTAGAGGTGAGGACTTAAAACATTAGGTGCCTTTGATTTATCATTCTAATTGTAGAAATTTTGATTTTTCTGCTTTATCTTAAGGTTATAAGGCACTATCATGGACATCTAAGTGCAGTATATGGTTTGGATTTGCACCCAACAATTGATGTGCTGGTAACCTGTAGTCGAGATTCAACTGCACGGGTAAGTCTGTATGACAGAGCTGTTTTTGGGTGCAAATAGGTTGCAGCTTGTGATACACATTTGACATGGGTGACTTACATTCCCTAGTAGGAAGGTAAAGATAGGGCCAGGGATTTAGCTTAGTGGTTTCGGCACCTGTCTTGCAAGGGCAAGGTCCTGGTCCTGAGTTCCATCTCAGGTAACCACATATAACAGTGCCAGGAATGGTGACTCACACCCACCAGCAATCAGTATCACATACCATAGTTCTGGGTCTGGTGGTTCATGCCTGTAATCCCAGCACTTGGGAGACAGGGACAGGAAGATTGCTGAATTTGAGGCTGAATTCAGGACCAGCCCGAACTACAAAGTGAGAACCTGTCTCAAAAAAATAAGAAACAAAAGAAATGTAAAGATAGCTGCTTAAATCAGCAGCACCCTGCTCCCTGATTCTTGGCTTATATATTTCTCCACCATTGTCTTAGATCTGTGGCCTCACCATACTTACTGTTAGTGCCTTGGCCTTGAGATGTGACATTCTCCTCATCTATCTTACTGTTGTCCATAAGGTCTTTAATTCAGTCGTCCTTTTATCTCCACACACGATTAGCCTTTCATTACCCCACCCCCCACTGGCGGATGTCTAGTGCCTGTATTCCCTTCTATTTCAGAGGTCACCATGTACTTAGTGTGAGCACTTTCTGTACTGTATTTAGACACAGTTGTCTAGTAAGTTTCCAGCTTTAAATCGATCCAGATATGTACCTGAGGAGTGATGCCTATCCTTTTTGACAGTCTGTCTCTTACCTTACAGATTTGGGATGTGAGAACTAAAGCCAGTGTACACACATTGTCTGGACATACAAATGCAGTTGCTACAGTGAGGTGTCAAGCTGCAGAACCGCAAATTATTACTGGTAAGATCAGTATTTTTCAAATTTGCAACCTATCCATTTCATATCAGATCATAATCATATATAAACTTTTATGTTCACTGTGGCTCTTGCTTTTTGTGATATTTAGAATGTTTCTTTGTCATACATTCTAGTCGAGAGCATTTGAAATTTAAGATTTCGCCCACTTGTTTTTACCTTAATATTTTATATATATGCTGTTATACACAGTACAGTGATACCTTTCTTCACAAACTTAATTTGTATCACAGTTGTGGGGATAATGGCCACCTAAGGCAGAGTTCACAATCAAAAACAAAATTTTGCCTGACATTTTTATTTGAGAACTAAATTTGTTCACAAAAGTGTTCATGAACCAAGGTGCTACTGTATCTTTTCATGAATGGGAGAAAACTGTTAATGCAGCTAAGCATTATAGTGTCAGCGGTATTAGTCCAGGAGATTGAGGTTAGAAGACAAAATATTCTGAGACCAGTAACCTTTAGCATTGATGTGAATCTTATTTTTAATGATAATGGATCTTTACTATTAGAAAATAGTTGGGTTTTTTTGATACATTTAACAAAAAAAGTTTCTGGTATAATTTCACTTTATTCACTAGTGAATAAAATTGTGTGCTTCCTTTATTATTTGTAGTATTATTTATACCTACACTTGCTATTCAGTTGACAGACGAGCAAAATCAAGTTAAATCACTTCATTTTTTAAAGAATTAGAGTTAAAATTAACCTACAGTCTGAGAATTATGATGAATTTAACCAAAAATGATAGGATTCTGATTTAGTATTTATAAAAGTATTTAGTGTTTTGTAGAAGAATGGTTCTTATTTCACTTTATTCCACTCTTGCATTCTTTTTCCGGTCCATGTTTTGGGAATGTGTGTGTACTTTCATTACAGGAAGCCATGATACTACAATACGATTATGGGATCTGGTGGCTGGAAAAACCAGAGTGACATTAACAAATCATAAAAAGTCGGTCAGGGCTGTGGTTTTACATCCCCGACAGTAAGTGTTTCCTATTTTCTCTTCTTTATTCATGCCTTAGCGTAGTACTAAAATATTCACATTAGTACTGTTTTTGTCAGTCATTTAGCTAGCTATCATTTCCAGGCCTGTGAAATGTATAGACATGTGTTCCTGAAATTTGTTCTTTGTTACCATTTTGCTTCCTTTCCCGTATGAAATAAGGAAAACCTTTTACATAATGACAAATAAGATGAAATAAATGAATCACGGTCAAAGCTGCATGTCAGAATAGTGGCTGGTAATAGTGGCTGGCTGTGTTTTGGGCAAAAATGGTATTGAACACTGAGTCATAGGTAGAATAGTTCTTGAGGAGAGAGTTATATACACAGAGAGTGAGAACCATTAACATTGTAATCAAACAGCCGAAGAAGTAGAACATAGTCTTCCTTCCTACTGTTTATCACATCCCATCACCCCTTGGATTTGTCAGGTTGTATTCATCTTTCTGTACTCCCTCTTTCTTTTCCTCCATTTCCTTATTTTCTCTGCCTCTTGCCCTCTGTCTTTCCTCTTAGCCATTTCTCCAAAACTATCCCATAATATTTTGTGTTCATATCAAATTAGGTATTTGCATATTTAGTGCACTCAGTGGGAAAATAAAATATTACTCTGGAAGTTTAAATACATTTTAAAATTTTTGAAAGTTGATTATAATTTGGAACAAATGTTTTAATGTTGTTGCATCTTGTGTGACAGTACTGTTTTTGCTGAAACTATATAGAGCATTGTGTACATATGGAAATACAGTGATAAACTTTTTTAGTCCCCCATTTATTTACATAGATTCACATTGTCATTAACTCTCTTTAATCTTATTCCAGTTATACATTTGCATCTGGTTCTCCAGATAACATAAAGCAGTGGAAATTCCCTGATGGAAGTTTCATTCAGAATCTTTCTGGTCATAACGCTATCATTAATACATTGACAGTAAATTCAGATGGAGTACTTGTATCCGGAGGTAAAATAAGATTTCCATAGTGGCTAAATGTCTAGTTTGTCTTTTTGTTTGTGTATGAATGAATAGACATTTTCACTGCTTCTGAGACATCAAGCAGAAGTATCCTAGCAGAACTTGCCTAAGTTGAGTGTTCATGCCTCCTCAGAACACATGTACCATAATTCATATTTTATTCTGCCCCTTTTGAATTCCCATGTCTGAAGTTAGTGATTTAAACTGGGACTTGTATATAGTTTGGATGGATATTCTGAATTGGATGTCAGATTTTGTGCTTTTTAAAAACTCTCTTTAAAAGTCCTGAAATAAGCACATTTATTTTATGAAAATAAATGGACCAATATTTCTTTCTGTTTGGTTTTAGTCTTGAGATACGAGTCCTTCTTTGTATTCCAAACTTTTCTTAAACTTGCTATGTAGGCCAGACAGGCCTCAAACTTGTGATATTCCCTGCCTGAGCCATCAAGTGTTAGCTGGGATTGTAGGCATGCACCACCACACCCAGGATAAACAAGTATTAAGAGGAGGATGAGGCTTGTATCTTCATTGTTTATATGACTGTAGCTGTTGGCATGCTATTTAAGCTGACAGTTTGCATCTGTATGTTTGTCTGGGCTATTGAAGGATGCCAGGTGAAACTAAATCTTCCCTTTCAGCTGACAATGGCACTATGCATCTTTGGGACTGGAGAACTGGCTACAATTTTCAGAGAGTCCATGCAGCTGTTCAGCCTGGATCTTTGGACAGTGAGTCAGGAATATTCGCCTGTGCTTTCGACCAGTCCGAAAGTCGACTACTAACAGCTGAAGCTGATAAAACCATCAAAGTCTACAGAGAGGATGATACTGCAGTAAGTTCACTGTCTCCACACACGTAAAATAATGATACTACTAGTTTGACAAGGGTCTGCTCATTTAGTCATCAGAAGGAAAATGTACTTGTAGATTTATGGTATTAAGATATTTGTCATCTTGAAGAGTATCTGCTTCTAGTGTCTGTTGGTTTCACTGATGCCAGTGAATCTATCAGTTGAGAAAATGATACACATTTAACCATGCTTAATAGGTTGCTATGCAAATTAATTCTAAAATCAGCCTTTGGTACAACTGCATTATCTAAATAGAAATTTTATTTTAGGTAAAAAGTTGAGTCTGCACTTGTTATTCACATTCATCTTTAGTTTAACATGGGTGCCAGGAGTTTGTCAGCTGCGCCTAAAATCATTTTAACAGTAGTGCCAAGTCATGAGATTTAGAACACTACCTTTGTTAAAAGGAATTGTATTGAATACGAAGCTATCTAATAACACTTTAATTTGATTTTCTATTTTTAGACAGAAGAAACTCATCCAGTCAGCTGGAAACCGGAAATTATCAAGAGAAAGAGATTTTAATGTGGCATCGTCTCCATGGTGGTTCCTCTTTTTTTGAGCTTGGCCTCAATGAAGAAATCAGTCATTTTATGCCCTGGCTGGGAATATAAAAGAGAAACTTACTTTGGGAACTACTGCTGCTTGTATTTTACAGAAACTGCCCCTGTGGCCCTCCCCCTCCCATGGTTTTTTGTTTTTTTTTTAATTTCTGAAATAAACAATTTGTGACCTAGAAAGTAAGATGCAAATGTCAAGTGTAAGCAGGTTTATTGAACATACTATTCTGAAAACAGTATTTTGACGGTTTCATTAGAAAATTTCCCTTTAAAAATGTACAAAACTATTATTAGGACATGTTTTATGAGGAGCAGGTGTTTTTACCATTCTTTAAAAACTAGTATCTGTGACTGATAATTTGGGATTAAAATATTTGAAGGATTAATTTAACTTATGCATGTTTATTCCAGGAAGAGTTCTTGAGTGCATGTTCTGCAAAGTCACATGCTAGCTATTGTCCAGGAAAAGAGAAGTACGATGTTTATCCTCTACAGCATCTAGTTGAGGTAGCTTATTGTAGAATACTGTCAGATGGGTGCGCGGGCAATGCTGGGAGTGGGAGCACAAGAGGAAAGACTTGCTTCTGGAGAGGATTGTGGAAGACCTCATTGAGGAGAGACATTTGAGAAGTTCCTGGGAAGTCAGAGGGTAGAAAAGGAAATGAGTTGCTTTTTTGTTCTTGCTGTACTGAGCACCAAATCAGGCCTCCTGCGTGCTGGGCAAAGTTTCCGTCACTGAGCTACACCTCTGACCGCAGGAAAAGAGAATTCTGAAGTAAAGCATAAAGTAGCTGTGACCGGGCATGAAGATGCGAGTGATGTGTTCTGGAGTGGTAAGAAGCACTGCTGGCTTGTGCTGGGGGAAATTCATGTTCTGAATTTGGATGTTACTGCACAAACAGTAAGATACAATACAGCTTCACCTGTTATCAACACAGTTACAAAAATAGACAATTCTTTTAAATTTCCAAGTAAAATTGTATCATAATTTTGAAGAAACCATTCAAATTATACATATCCTATCCTTCATATTGTATGTAGGAGTAAAATAGTTACAACCTTGAGGAATGTAGTTTTCTAGATTTTTTGAAAATTCTAGAATACTCATCTAAATTTATTTGTAGGAGACTAAAATAGGAATGCTCTGATAAGTGTACACAAGCAACATGACTTTTACTCCTTAATTATTAAAGCTGACCCAAGTGGTCTGTTAGTAAAGGATTAGTTTAATAGATTATGTTCCTTTCATTTATTTCTTTGTATTTGGGGTTTTTTTGGTTTTTTAGGTATTTTTTTGAGACAGGGTCTTGCTTTGTGGTTCAGGCTGGCCCTGAGCTCAGCCTCAAACTCACATCACAGCCATCCTCTTGCCTCTGCCTCCCGAGTGCTGGGATTACAGGCGTGAGCCACCACACCCAGCACTGTGGTGTGTGGTACTGGTTGCTGCTGGGGTGAGTCTCCACGCCCAGTATTGTTATGTGGTTACCGGGGAATCAAACCTGGGCCCTTGCGCTTGCAAGACAGGCACCTAGAACCACTGAGCTAACTCCCCAGCCCTCTTTGTATTTGTTAAGGAACATTGACTAATAGGAAAAGATGTCCAAGTTTTGCTCATATAAAAGTTGTAAAAGCGAGACCCTGTCTCAAAAAACAAAACAAAACAAAAGTTGTATAAAAATTTTAGTAAATTAATGAATGCCCTGAAATATAATGGAGAAGAATGTGTAATTAATACCTTCATGAGAATAGAATTTTCATGGTCTGCTTTCTGAATTTCTATAATGTTCATTTTCAATAAGCTTATATTTTTTGAAACAAACAAAAAAAATCACCAACACCCCTGACATACTCTGGTTGCCTTCTAGAAGACAAATGTTGGATAGTCCAATCCCCAGAAGCCAAGAAGAAATTCCTAATGGGCAGAGATAAGGAAAATAATCTCTACTTTCCTAAAAACCTTTTCCACTTTTGAGTTTATGTTGGGAAAAAGTGTCAGTTCTAAAGAGGATTCCTTCATGCTGTCTCATATTAAGAAATCTGGTCAAAATACACAGTGAATGTTTGCAAAAGTAACAATGAAACACATTACCCTTAACCTAAAATTTATCCCCTTGCCTCACGTGTATTTCACTGTTCTTGTCACTTTCTAAAATAGTTGTAAAAATTCTTTAAATAGAGAGTGGTTAACAGTACAATGCGTGCTACTGCCAAGTGCCATGTCTTGGCAAGACCAGGGTCAAAAATGTGTGTCTTCGTCCAGTTTACCAGGTCCAGCCACACACAACTTCTGGCTCTTCCCTCACTGTCAAAATGACCATGAAAAGTAAAAGTCCCAAGTGGATTTAGGACATCATGGCACCAGAGAGCACAACAAGACAGAAAGGACTTCAGTCAGAACTACTTCAGCAAGAAATGAGCAATGAGGTACGTGTTGGAAAGGAAAGGAAACATTTTGAGAAAATTAATGCCAGTGTGTCTTTCACCTTAATATTTTTAAAAAGTTTAAACATCCACTGTATTTTTGGCCACACCTTGTATGTTGCAGAATGTATTAGAAAAAGTTCATCTGCTGTAGGGAACAGGAAAAGGGTACGTTACTAGAACTACAGTGAGTCCTAGTTCCTATGAGTCATGGCACATTGAATTGAGCACAAGTATCAATTTAAAAAAAAAAAAAAAACGTGCTTTAAAGATGTCCTATATTATGTTGCAAAAGTTGCTACTAATGTTCCTAAGTATGTACCAGTTTCTCTATTCAAGTTGATAGCCAAACTGGGAGAATGTTTTCAGACCCTTAGGCTTTAATTTCTCATCTCCATTTGCTCAATAATTCTAATACAAAAATAAATGTGTTCAATATACTGTTCTTACAGCCAGGTGTGGTGGCACATGCCTGTAATCCCAGCACTGAGGCTGAGGCAGGCGGATGGCTTCAGGTTCAGGACCAGCCTGAATACATCATGAGACCCTGTCTCAATAAAAAACAAGACATAACCAAAGAAAAGGAAAATCAACCTACTATTCTTAGAAAATTTGGTAGGAAATAAGGAAAGACTAAATAAACTTGTAAGTTGATTTTAATACAAAATTGTGTAAGGCAATCAGGTAAAACCAATTAAATATAAGAATTATAAATATCCTAATAGGAATAAAGGGAAAAATTAACAGAACAAGATAAGTTGTCCAATTCTACACTATGACAGCCAAATACAGCAGTTAATTTTAAGAAAAGTTTTTTTCCAGAACATACAGAAAACCTGAATAAATCAATTGTCACAGAATAACATCCAGAGCAAACCCTGCCAGCACCATCATTTACACATCAAATCCAGAGAGCTCCAGAATTGAACTCTAATTCCAATGGATTTAAAATTTTTCAGTATTGTAGATAATAAAGGAAAGTTTTCACATCTTTGAAACAATTAGTGTAATGAAGACACCCAAATGTAAGCACAGAGCAAGGAAAGTATGGTTTCATCTTAGTTATGAAAAAACAGTACAACAGTCATCAATAGTAAAAGCACCAGTGGATATGCCCAGGTGGATCTTATATTAAGAGTACAAGAGGGATCACTATTAGGAAATAAGTCACTCTTCACAATTCTAAGACAGCTACAGGTATTTTCAGAGATGCTGCAAAACCATTTCAATGCAATTAAAATCTGTTCTTGGTTAAATTATTATAAACCCAGCAACAGAGAATTTTTTTCCAAACTTGAATAAAACTAACCTACACTCAATAACTAATTGGAAATAAGTTTAAGTATCCCTATTAACATCAAGAACAAGAGAAGGATCATTATTTTTATTTAATTTTTTTTTAATTTGGAGAACTCCAAACTCAAGAAATTAGAATAATAATTTTAGATTAGGAAATGAAGCAATGATTCATACCAATACATACTTGGAAAATCTAAGAAGACTTAACTGGAAAACTATTGAGAACAGGTCTAATGTCAATTTTTCATAAATAAACAGGAAATTTAATTTAAAAGACCTCATCAGCGTGTGTGGTGGCACACACACCTGTAATCTCAGCCCTTGGCAGGCGGAAGCAGGAGGACTGCCACAAGTTCAAGGCCAGCCTGAGCTGCGTAGTGAGTTCAGGGCAAGCCTGAACTACAAAAGGAGACCCTGTCTCAAAACAACAACAAAAGACCTCGTTAAACAGCAAACAAAATAACAAGGTAAAATTAACTATCTAACCCATAAAAATACTTGTCAGGGATACAAAAGGAGCTGATCAAATGAAAGCTGTACTATGGTCTTGAGTTAGAAAATTAATCTTAGAGCCAGGGATTTAGCTCAGTGGTTCCGGCGCCTGTCTTGCAAGCACAAGGACCCAGGTTCAATCCCCAGTAACCATATACCATACTGGGTGTGGAGACTCACGCCCAGCAGCAATCAGTACCACATACCCCAGTGCCGGGTGTGGTGGCTCACGCCTGTCATCCCAGCACTCAGGAGGCTGAGGCAGGAGGATTGCTGTGATGTGAGTTGGAGGCTGAGCTCAGGGCCAGCCTGAACTACAACGCGAGACCCTGTCTCAAAAAAACCTAAAAAAAAAAAAAAATTAATCTTGCCGTTTTTCTAGGTTGTATTAAATTAATTCAATCTCAGTAAAATTACCCATATAATAGTAATCTTCTGTGTGCTCAGAGGTCCACGTGTTAAAGGCATGGTCCCAGGATAGCACTGCTGAGAGGTATCGGAACCTTTAGGAGGTGGAGTCTCAAGGGAGGAAGTGAGGTCATTGCGATGCTGGGATGCTGGCCCCTCTGCTCTCTTTGGTCTCTTGATACAGGTGGTTTACTCTGCAATGGGGTTTGGTTTGGATGTGCTGCCTCATCACAGGCCAGACCAACAGGGCCAGTGAAAACATTGGCTGCAATGTCCACAAGTGTGAACAAGAGTAGATATTTTTCTCTCGATAGGTTTATTATTGTAGGTATTTGGTGATAGTGATGGAAATGTAGTTACCACAAACATACTCATGGTCAAAACCTAGAACATCAGTGTGTGTCAGAGCAGTCATGAAGCCTGTGTGGAAGGAAGCAAGAGACCCAGAAGCTTTAGTTCAACTTTATCTGGCTGGAAAGAAGTAGAGAAATAGGCAGATGTGGTAGGATTCTTCTTAGTAATACAGCAGTGGTTAAATGGACAAACTTCAGCTGTAAATGATTCAAATAAACATTATTGTACCAACACACATGGAAAAAAATCACTTGACCAAAATACAAGGAAGATATGGAGCCAGAACTCTTAAGAGTAGCAATGGGAGAAATGCCAGTAATTACTTTTTAGAGAGTAATTACGAGAATGGAATGTTAAATCACTCTTCACAGTGGAATGTGAAGATCTCAGGAACACTGAGAGTGATGAATAATGAAATGGTACCTGCAGTGATACTTTAAAATGCAGTATGGTGCTGGGAGTTTGAATTAACCAAGTAAGGAGAATAGGAAGTAAGAAAAGTCAAATAATAACATTTGCAGATGAAATATATAAAACACGCAGCAGAACAACTATGAAAAGTGTACTGTGAAAGGCTTCCACTGAAGATAAATGTAGCACATGGAGGTTAACAGATTTTCTTGATAAAAGCAGTGAGTAGTACTTATTTTAAAAAGTCACCTTCATACTATGAAAAGAAATACATTCAGAAAATTTTGAAAAGAAAATGCAGATATTCTATACGAAAAAATAAAATAAAATAAAATTCTAACATACTTAAAAATCTTAATAAATGCAAAAACACACCAGACCTGGAAGGAAGTACTCAGTGTTTTAAGCATGTGCATTTTGAAAAGATTAAAATATAAATTTAATAAATTTCAATCAGGTATTCAGTGACTTTTGCCTACAGAATTTTACAAACTAACAATAAGAATCATGTGACAAAGGAACCAACATGGTTAGGACATTTTTGCAAAAGCAGACTCATGAGAAGTGAAGGTAAGTGTTCTACTAGGTGTAAAAAAGAATATAACAATGAGAATTATTATTAAAACTTAAGGTGCAAAAGACAGAATAAATAGCCCAGCAACATCCTTATTTAATTGTGAACATTTAGTATGAGCTCTGATAAGAGAAGAAAACACACCAGGATTTTGTTAAAAAGTTGTATACCTAAGTAAAAATTTATGAACCCTTAATCTAAGATTAAGATCTGCCTACATAGGGCCGGGGAGTTAGCTCAGTGGTTCC
>PVIR01001502.1:10943-52709 GCA_004026965.1 Petromus typicus | reverse complement strand
CAGGAAATAGGCTGGGGATTATGGGTAAGTGACAGATCACTTTCTTTATAAAAATAAGGTGCATCCTTTGGAATACAGTGCATCTGTCTGTGAACTTATCAATAAAAATAAATATTAGAATGCATGAGACATATAGCGATGAACAAGAACTACAGAATGCTGCTGAGGGTGCAACACAGAATATATCCTACGAGCTCAGTTAGAATATGTGTCACTCTGAATGAGTGTAACAGAGTCCAAGGTAAGTCTGCTGTGCTCAGCTTCATTGCCAACCAGTAGCTGCTACTCTGACTGCTAACAGTCCAGCCAGAGGCTAGTGGCCAGCGAGCCTCGTGCATGTCACTCTGTCCCTGTACATTCCTGCTGCACACCCACAAACAATTACAGAGAAAAGCAATAGCCTTAATTGTAAGCTATCAAAGGCAAGCAATTTATCATTTATTCAAGAAAAACCAACTCAGTAGTATACTATGCTGCATGAATACTTGTTCTAGTAAAAGGAGAAAAGGGATGGTACTGTGGAAAATGACCACAGCAGATAAAGACAAGATGCAAGAACATGTTAAATCCATCCGTAGACTTCCTGAAAGGTGACAGATTACACATGTACAGATACCACTGTTTTTGATTTTGCCCCAGAGCTTATTAGAATAGCTATTGTGTTGTTTGTATTGAGCACAAAACTACAAGGACAATACGTAAAAAACAAGAATTGAAAATGTGGAAATGAGGATCCACGTGGAAATAAAAAAAACATAAAGTAACCAACAATTTACTGGAATAAGAATGCTAGGCGCCAATGAGGGCAACCAAAAAGCAACTGACTCCACACAGCAAAGTCCCCAAAGGTTGAGGTGGAATAAGGAAAGGTAATTAAAACACAGAGCTCTGACCTTGTAATTAAGGTTTCTAGATACCATACACAGCATCCAGTTAAATTTGCATTTTTAGAAAGCCACAAAAAGCTTATTAGTGTATGTTTCAACTATTTGTGGTGATATAGTAAAAAGTGTTTACTATTTAACTGAAATATAATAGGTTGTCTGTGTTTTTGTCAGCTGTACTTAGAATGCACACAGCCACACAGAGACCTGTCTCGTGTTCTCCAGATGGCAGAATGCCTCCTACTGGCAGGAGCTAACTGGAGGCCAACTGGGGAAAATGCCAGTGAGTAGCCTGTCATTTGTGGATTGCCACGTTCTGCACTTTGCCAGACACAGTATCATAGAGCAGACCATAGAGGGCTGGATCTTGGTCTGATAGACAGAAGTGAGTGAGTGAAATAACCAGCAGAGTTTTACCTGAATGGTGTAGAATTTTAGTTGTACTTGAGTCTTCATCTTTACTCACATCTTTCTATGCATGCTTTGGGTTGCATATTTTGGTGGTTAAGTATATTACGTACTTCTTTTGCAGTGGGCAAAAAACAGAAGAAAAACTGTCAACAGTAACTGAAATAGGAGCTGTCAGGAATAGAGTCCCACAGCAGAGACTTACCCACAATGCCATAGGATGCTTCAAGGGTCTTCCGGAAATCCACAGAATTCCTGGTGTCTAAATGAGACCTGCAGAAGGCAAGAGGAGGACAGGACAACACAGTCCTGGTGCTGGGCAGGGACTTGAAGAGTAGAGGTAAGAAATGCCTGGTGGGTTTTCAGAGGGCCCATGTACAGGGCAGTGATCTCAGCTGGCCAGCCTGGCTCTCAGACATCCTGCTGAGGGCTCTGAAAGATGCCAAGTGCACATCACTGCTCTGTTTTTACCCTAGCGAGAGCCAACTTTACAAAACTTTCTTGTTTTAGTTTTATTTTTGAAATAGGTTTTGCCACCTAAATGCAAAATATATCATAGTTCCAAAAGTGTTTTTGACAAATGACATTAGTGCTGCACTTACGAGCTATTGAAATAAACTGCCCATTATTTTGTTAAAATAAATCAGTGCGATTATTTTTTGTTTCTATTTTCCTGTACTTTTGTATGTGTGAACATATACATTTAGACTATTTATACATTTGGACTTGTGTGATTTAAGTAAGTAACATCTGTGCATATGAAAATATTTTTTTAGCCAGTGTACTGAGACATTTTCAGAAATCTCTCTCTCCCTCCCCACCTCTCTGTCGCTCTGTCTCTCTCTGTCCATTTCTTTATTGTATTTATTGAAGACTTTTCCTTTTTTTTTGTTTGTTGTTACAAATATCAATAGTCTTGGTTTTATGTGCCCAAAGGAGTGTTTTTGGAAGAGAATAACAATTTAATTCTCGATTTGACATACCTAAGTCCCCATTCTTGCCATGGTAAATGTGCAGATCACACCAAAATCTCCACTGCTTTTGTGCCTTAATTCCTGGGAATCCAGATACTATGTTCTTGCTCCACAGTCATAAGTGAATTAAATTGTAATAGTGTAAAAATCTGCTTCTTCCCCCCAAAGCAGATTATGCAGAGTAGCTTTAATACCTGACAGAAGGAAAGTCTGTGGAAACATCTCCGTGTCCCCACAGTTCAAGGACATTTTTAAATAGTTTAAGAAGGAGAACTTGATTAGAGATCTCTTTAGCCATGTAAAATTGTTTTTAAGACTGTTGTGCTTCTTTGATAATTTTTTTTTTTTTTTTTTTTTTTTTGAGACAGGGTCTCGCTTTGTGGTTCAGGCTGGCCCTGAGCTCAGCCTCCAACTCACATCACAATCCTCCTGCCTCTGCCTCCCGAGTGCTGGGATTACAGGCGTGAGCCACTACGCCCGGCACTGTGGTATGTGGTATTGGTTGCTGCTGGGGTGAGTCTCCACACCCAGTATTGTTATGTGGGTACCGGGGAATCGAACCCGGGTCCTTGCGCTTGCGAGACAGGCGCCGGAACCACTGAGCTAACTCCCCGGCCCTCTTTGATAATTTTTTAATTGAAAATCTTTATTGGTACATTACATATACACATCATGATTGCACTCCACAATGGGAATTTGTACCAGTGTAAGACACAACTTATTTCTCATTTGGTAATATTTTTTTACATTGATCATGCATGGTAGGGCTGGAAAAAGAATGATATACTTTTGCTGAGTATTTATTTTTTATTGAGATATTATCCACAAACATATAATTGACCCACTTATTCAATTCAGTGACTTTTAACACAGGCACAGAATTGCACAGCCATCACCATCGTGAGCTGCAGGACACTTCTGTCACCCGCACTGATTAGCAGTCCCGTGTTCTCCCAGCCCTCCTGGACACAGGCATCCCCTGAGCCAGTTCCTGACAGTGTACAGATGAGATCACGCGGTTTGTGGCCTTTGTTGCTGGCTTCTTTCTCTCGCATAATGTTTCCAAGGTTTGTGCCTGGTGGAGCATGCGCCAATAGTCCATTCCTTTTATTGCTGAATACTATTCTTTTGAGTGGACACATGTTTTTCCATCTTTTAGTTGATGTACACTTAGGTGAATAAGTGTCTCTACATTAAAAATAAAACTCATCAAATACTTGCTTAGAGTAGCTGGTGTGCTTAGAAAAAAATTCATATGTTATTTACCCCTTAATTGTTAAGCAAATCAATTTCCAGCTATTAAACATTTGAATTATTCTAACATTTCTGAATCATGAATGGCATAGGGCAAGGGCATCTGTCTGACAAAAATTAGAAGAAGCAAAGGAGCAAAAGTATACGATTTTCTAACAGTGAACAAAAGCTTGAAGTTGCACAAAATAGTATTATATCGAAATACAATTCACAAATTACAAATCACCAGGAAATATACATATGTAAGCCCTCCTGGCATTTGATTGCAGCTGGTGTCTTTATAAATAGCATATGAATAAGTCTTGCCTTTCTAACAGAAATTAGAATGTCTATGTGTTGTAGCAGTGATCATAATAGTAAAAACAAACACTCATGTAACACTATATGCCTGGCAATATTTTGCATAGATTAATTCACAATGCTTAAAATCACAGTCAGATACATAATTTGCAGGGCCCATTGTGAAGTAGAAATGCAAGGCTGCAGTTTACAAGTCAGGAAATGTTCTGAATAATAGGTATGAAAATATAAGGCTTTTCTCCTTCCTCTGGCAATGTCTTACTACTTAACAGTATAAGTAAAAATAGCAAATAAAAAATTTAAATTATTAACTTGAATTTTAACATTCATTTTTACATTGTGCAATGCCCATTTAAATGCAAATAGAAGATCATTTAACTCATATGTAATATTCACCAAAATTGCAATTTGTATTTCATGGCCCATCTGTGCATATGTGTTTTTGTGCTTACCGTACAGTGGGAAGGCTCCACAAAGCTCACTCAATTGTTTGTAATTCATTTCTTAATACATCCACATCCTGCTGATGCTGATGGAAGTACTGGCTTCCCAATCATTGAGAACAAAGTGAAAGGAACAGAACAGTGGTCTGCTTCCCCTGTGTTGTCATTTTCAGCATAAGCTGTTGGCTGTTGTGGGCAGTCACATGAGTAAGAAAGGTTCGCTGCTCACCTGTGTTCCCAAGCAAGTTCTGATATGAACGATAGTATTGCCTTCGTTTTGTGTTCTGAACCACTCGTGTCTTAGTTACTTTTCTCCTTGCTGAGGAAAAATAGCCAACATCACAAGTTGAAAAGGAAAGGTGTACTTCAGTTCACAGTGTATAGATGCTTCAGTCCATACTCAGCTGGTTCCAAGGCAGAGTGGCATGGCAGAGGAGAAACAGTCCGTGGCAGGAAAGCAGGCAGAAGAAGCAAGCCTGCCTCTCTTATCTTTTCCAGGTACCTGCCTTTGGTGTGGTGTCACTCCCCGGCCAGGGTGGGTGTTCCCATTGTCCACGCCCAAAGTTATACTAAACCAATCAGTTGATTAATTTAGTAATCATGAACCATTAATCTCAGTATTATACCCTTAACCCCAGCATCACACGCATTTGATCCAGCCACCTCCAAAATCCATGACTGAGTGAAGCTTTGGAGGAACATCTAGCTACGTGCCATAACATTCGAGTTCTGAGGTGAATGGTAATATTCTCTGCCTTCTTATCACACTCCATTGAAAGAAGCCCCTCCTGCACACCCTGAGATTGTAGGTTCTTGAGGAGCAGAGATATAGGGGTTCATAGAGCTCTATGTCTTAGCAGAGTTCAAATATACAATGTACTATTTCTAATTGTTATGCTGGACACTTAGTTGTTCAGAATGTACTCATTTTATAACAGTAAGTCGAAACTCTCTGATCATCATTTCTCCACTTCCACCCTGAAGGTCATTTTCAAGAACCTGAACGTGTGAGTGTATGTGTGTGAGCATAGAGCTCCTACCAGCTGTAGGAGTTAGCACCAGAAAACTAACGTGAAATGTTAGATTAGAATTGGTTGCTATGGTCTAGCAGTACTAAGCACGCCTGAGGCTTTTTAACATTTGTAAAAAATTCGGTGGAAAATATATTTTAAGAAATCCATAAAATGACACAAAATGAAATATGCTTCCTAAAGATCTGTATTGAAAGGTGGAGAAAGGAAAATTTGTGAAAATTAACAGATGCATGTGGAAGTCAGAAGTTATGTCGGAGTGCCAGAATTCTTTACAGTAACTCACTTCCAAAGACATGCAAGCTGTCTTAGCAAAGGAATGTCCTGGTTTCCTTGGAAACTCCGGGTCTTACACAGGACTTGCACTCTGTCATTTCTTTGCTGAGTCAGTGGCAGTCCTGCTGTCCCATCGCTTGCGGTAAGGCCAGCTGTCTACCGTGCCCTCCATCAAGCACTCTTTGACAACCTACTCCTTATAGCTGCTACTTGTGGAACAGGAGCCTCAAGAAGGACTAATTTCTTAACTTTCTATTTGTTTTCTTTGTTTGTTTTTTTACAAAATCATTGGTTCTTTAATAATTTCCCCTAAATTATATGTGTGCCTCCCATCAAATGGAATGTCAGGCTCTCTCTTTCCCACTCAGTTTTATTCTTTTGCTTATCCTTTCAGTTTCACTTGCAGAAGTTTCAAAAGATAAGCAAATTTTTCTTTAATATGTTCAGACTTGTGTGTAGTAGGTTGTTAAGTGTGAACTCTTTCAGTTTAGTAGCTACACATGCACACATGCTCACACATATATACTCACACGTTCAGGTTCTTGAAAATGACCTTCAGGGTGGAAGTGGAGAAATGTTGATCAGAGAGTTTCGACTTACTGTTATAAAATGAGTACATTCTGAACAACTAAGTGTCCAGCATAACAATTAGAAATAGTACATTGTATATTTGAACTCTGCTAAGACAGTAGTATCCCAGTATCCTCACTGTACACATGCTCTCGTATCTGTGTGAGGTGACAGATATGTATTACTTGACTTGATAACTTCACAAGATTGACATATCTAGACATCACATGGCATATTTTAAATATATGGATTTCATTTGTGGAGTCCTCAATAAGAGAAAAGAATGCATAAAATCGGATGGACTATAAATAAATGCTGCAATAGTTATTATAAAAGAAATCTATTTTAAGAGATATGTTAACACTTGGTCGCTTAATTATTTTAGTTTGTCAAAAGGAAAGAGTCACACATTATGTTTTAATGCAATAAAAATGAAATTTGCCAAATTGTAAGGCCTGAGACAGGGAAACGGGTGTGCTTTTTGCCTCATATAAAATCATGACTTTCCGGGGCCAGGGATATAGCTCAGTGGTTCCAGCCCCTGTCTTGCAAGCACAAAGGCCCGGGTTTAATCCCCGGTAACCACATACAATACTGGGCGTGGAGACTCACCCCAGCAGCAATCATTATCACATACCACAGTGCCAGGCGTGGTGGCTCACGCCTGCAATCCCAGCACTCGGGAGGCAGAAGCAGGAGGATTGCTGTGATGTGAGTTGGAGGCTGAGCTCAGGGCCAACCTGAACTACAAAGTGAAACCCTGTCTCAAAAAACCTAAAAAAAAAAAATCATGACTTTCCAAATCAAACTATTTTAATACTCCTACTACATTTTGTCGCTGCTTTGTTCTTCTCAGATGTTACTTTCTGTCATTTTTTTTTTCATTGCCTATTTTCCCTAATAAAATGTAAACTGGAAAATAGCAGAGCTGCGATGTGTCCCCAATGTGCAGAACAGTGTCTGACTCATAGAGGGTACTCAGTGTACTTTGTTAGATAGTGAAGCCAGAAATTATTATCCCTGGGAAATTCTGAGAAGCCCTGTCTGGTTAGGTAAATTATTATGATAATAAAGATAAATTATTGAGTGAGTTAGTAAACAATGAGTTTGGAGGTATGCTAAAGAAGTTAATTTATACCTTTACAAATATAAAATGATTCACAGTTTACAGCCAGGTAATCAATTTGGAAGATACTTGTGAGATTAAGCTAAATTAAGAAGGTGTGAGTTATTATTTCACAACCTTTCATGGCATCATTATGAACCAGGGCTCCAGAAAATTCTTCTTTCAAACACACTGCACCCCAACTGCCTAGTTTTGATATCTCTTGGAGTATGAAGCTCTCACCATGACAAACCCGAGATTTTTACCTACAGTATGACTTTTAAAACAGGATCTACATTTCTGAAAAATTCAACTCTGAAGTCTAGAAATAAAAGTGGTAAATACATTTTTGTCTTATCCGTGTTTGTCTTGAGAAATTCAAATAAGTGAGGGTGTATGAGGCTGTAAAAGCATCTCACCTATATGAATACAAAGCTATGTCTGTTGTAACTGGACTCCGCTCTGCCTTGAGGCAACTCCAAAGAATGTCGGGAACAGGGAAAGGGGACATCACCAGAGCCTCCACAGTGAGTCCTAGTCTCCTGCGAGCCCTGGAGGTACAGGTGGATTAATTGAGACAGAAAAATAAGACTTAGAGCAGAAGCTGAGCTTTGGGCCTAATTAGTGCTGTTTTGGGCAACAAAATGAAAGACCCAAGCTAGCCACACCTTTACTCAGTGGAGGTAACAGGACACAGAGGATGGCCGTGGTACTCCTAGAATAATAGGAATTTATGCGGATGAAGATCCTAGGTCATCTAGGATCTTGTGTTGATGAGAAGTTTGTTCCTCTCCAAGATGTCATCATCTGGTACAGTCCTGCCCCAGAGCATCACAGCATCCCTGGACCACTGAGGTTTTAGCTGGGACTAAAGTGAAAATGGAGTTATGTCTCCATATGCCATAGACACCTTGTGGGCAAGAGAACAAGGCTTAGTCATAACTTTAATTGTGAAATGATTTTTTTCCCCAAAGTTACATAGAATTTCTTGGTGGTTAACCTGACCTTCTACCCTCATTTTCTTCTCTCGAGTTCTGCTGATCGTCCTCTCTGTGTCCCAGGCTGCTTTCATCAAGTAACACATTTTAAATATGTTAGTTTTAGACAGTAGTAGATAAATTTAATTTGTATGATTTGCATTTGAAAGCAAGTTAGGGAAAGACTGAGGAATCAGGGTTTGTCCTTAGAGGTCTGTGAGGGCTCCGCATCCTGCGTCTCACACACGAGCTGGACGAGAACACCGAGGAAGGCTGACACGCCACAACACGGCACATGTGGGGCAGCGCTTCATTTTTAACCCTTACATCTCCTGTCTCTAACTTCCTGTCCTCTTATACTTTCCAAACAATTTCATTTTTTAAATTGTGGGAAAACATATGTAACCTAAAATACACCAGTTTAAAATTTTAAGCACACCTACCAGTAGTGTTCAGTACACTTGCATTGGTAGACAATCATTTGTATTTTATGGTATAATTTTTATTTTATATTTTTTATTTTTATACTACATATTCACAGTACATAATGAATACATTCATTGTGCGGGGTTGGTACATGTACAGAACATGTCACTTCTTTCTATGTCCCCTTCTCCTCCCATCTCCTCCGCTCCTTTCATCTCTTGGTCTCCTTTCCATTTGCAAAAGAACTACACCCTTTATGTTTTCAGTTCTTTCACTCATCGTCTTTCCCTTCTCTCCCTGCCCCTTCCACCCATCTCTTGATCCACTTCTTCATATGAAGAATATCTTTCTACTTCCTGTTATCCATCTCCTATTTTATTATTTAATTACATTTGAGTCTCCTATAGGTGACAGTCATGTGCCATTTAAGCTTGTGGGTGCGATTTATTCCACTTAACATTTTGGTCTCAAGATGGCATCCATTTACTTATGAATGAATCAAATTTATCCTTTTTATGGAAGAATAGTAGTCCATTTTTCTTAGGTGCCGCATTTTATTTATCCATTTATTTGTTGATGGGCATATAGGCCATTTCTAAGATTTGGCTATTATGAATTGTGTTTCTGTTGACATGGATGTACATATATCACTGTAATATGATGTTTTTAACTCTCTGGGAAGATACTTAAAAGTGGAATAGTTGGTTCAAATGAAATTTCTAGTATTAGTATTTTGAGGAGTCTCCATATGGATTTCCATGATGGTTGTACTAGTTTATACTCCCACCAACAAGGTAGGAAGTTTTCCTTTTACCCATAGCCTCAACAGCTTTTGTTATTATTTGATTTCTTGATGAGAGCCGTTCTTCCTGGAATGAGATAAAATCTCAGTGTTGTTCTCTTGCATTTCTCTAATGGCCAGCGATGTTGACGATTTCTTCATGTATTTATTGGCCATTCTCTTTCTGAGAAGTGTCTATTTCACTTGCCCACCTTTTGACTAGGTCTTTTAGTTTGGGGCAGGTGTAATATTTTTTAGTTCTTTATATAATCTAAATCAGTGGTGCAAAGCCTACGGCATGTGTGCTGCAGCAGGAACACTGAGCCCTCCCTGTTGTCACATGAGCCCAGTCACTGCAGCAGCTGAGCATCAGATAACTGCACATGCCAGGGCCCAGTGTATTGTTGCAAAGGTACTAGTGCCAGGAAATGAAGTCATGAGCTGCGACTCATTAGCTATGACTGGTCCAAACTTTCATGGAGCAGTCAGTGTGCTGCCAAGGAGATACATGTATATCTCAGGGATAAAAGTATTTGTATATATTTGTTTTCATTGCCTGTGCATTCTGATACATTCATTTTTATTAGTATGATTCTAGCTTTGCATTTTCTTAGGAAAAATGGAATTTTAATGTCTATGACTTAGCAAAGAGGTATCATAATTAAGAGATTGAGATTCTTTTAATGTTGTGCTGTTTCCCTGGCATATTTGAATCTGCAGCATCATATTTGGTTGTTTGTAAAGAAATATGAAAACGATACCCAGGACTATACCTTTACTTAGACTGACTATGATTTTAGCAGAAGCCCCCACATTGTTGGAAATGTACTCGGACCCCTTTTTCAGAGCAGGGCAAAGCTCACAGTCAGTGGAACATTGCACCTCACATTGGTGGTCAACAAAGTCAAGCGGAATCCCGGCTGAGAATCACTGCCATAGATTGCTGACTCAGGGACTATCCGATTCTTTAGTGTTAACTAAGAGTTATTTTTGGTATAGGGATAGATTTGTATTGGTTGGTTCTTTAAAAAAAAAAGTTATGTTTTTATAGACTCTATGTCTTAAACACTAAACAATGACTACAGAAAATAAATCGCAAAACCAAAAACAGATAGTGGAAGATGATTCCAAGAGGCCTGGGCAGAGTCATTTGGAGTGACTGAACACAACAGGAAAGCATCATGCATTCTGTGTAGTGAGAATGTTATATATTGCACATTAAGGGTCAGACCGCACTTTGACACCAACCACAAAAGTGCTGCCAAGCTAGGTGCAACTAAAGGAAAGTTTCTTGAGGGAAAATTGAAGAAATAACCTTTTCAGTATCTTTGTTTTGTAACTGTTTTTCTATAACAAATATCTGGCAACTGTCAGCTTTCAAATTTCATTATACATAACATATTTGAGAAGCCACTTAGAAGAAATACTGTTAAAGATTGAGTGTATGTCAAGTAATGTTAGTTAATAGCCACTGACTGACAGAAGGTAGCCTGTTACTCCATGTGCTTGGATGAAAGCACAGATATAAATAGTCATGCAAAGCTAGAAGTAATTTTGCTTTATGTTGTTTGCGACATCATGAGAGGAGAGCTACTGAAACTAGTGTCTTTGCCTGGAAGAAGGGATAGTTACCTACAATGCTATGATTCAGCTTTTTTTGTCCCAAGACCTAAGACCAAAAAAAAATGGTCTCAGTGACTAGTGATGGGGCATCTCGGATGGTGGGGGCAACATCTAGTTTCCTGCAGTTCTTTGTTAAACAGGCAAAACATCCATTCATTCACTTTTATTATACTGCACATCAAGAGCTCTTTGTGCCAAGGAAAGCAGAAAAGATGTCACAAAGTGATGAAGTACATCGTTGCACTCAATTTTGGACAGTTTCAAGGACTTCTTGGTGAGGTTGAGACACACAATATAATGCTTATGTACGAAAAAATCCAGTAGCTGAACAGAGAACAAGTCCTAGAGAGATTTGTAGCCTCTTTGGGTGAAATTAGGTTGTTTATGAATGAAAAAGGGAAGGATTGTCCACAGCTCACAGAAATGGCCTACTTTAATAACCTCATTTTTTTTTTTTTACAGATTTTATACTGCACTTCATTATACTGGCCAAAAGACCACAGGAAGGATGTTTTGTCATATCAAAACATTTAAGAGAAACTGCAAGTTTTTGAAACAGACCTTGAAAACGGATAGTTAAAATATTTCCCATATGTAAAAATCCATTTAGAAGCGATCCTACAATCTCTCAGGAAATTTACAAGAAGTTTCCTAGCATAGCAGCAGCTGCAAAAGAGAATTCAGTAAAAGACCTTTACAGTTCTGCAAGACAGAGACAATATGTTTGCTTACCTCTCCAGATAACACCAGATTTGAAGGCCAGGGATGTAGCTCAACAAAGCAGCATCTGTCTGACAAGCATGAAGCCCTAAGTTGGATTTCCAGTACCAACCACAAACAAACAAACAAAAACACAGAACAGGAAAACAAATTTGAAGAACTTGACCTTCACTGTTTATACTGATTAGATTTTAGAAATCTGGAAATGGGGTGGCAGGAATTTCAAGAAAGTTCTATCCAGAAAAACAAATTCCATGATCTGTGTGCAAAACTTGAAAAGATAGAATATGAAACAATGACACTACAGTTGGTAGTTTGGAAAGTGAAATCTTAAAGTGTGGAACTCTCTGCCAAAAAAATTTAAATGAACGATCGCTCTCGAGACTTTTTTTTCATGGTTTGGATCGTCTTATGTTTGTAAGCAGCAGTTTTCAGCTTTGAATTACAGATATGAAATCTGAAACAAAAAACAGAGCAACAGATGACCCACGTGCTGCATGTATTACACTCAAACTAACCAATTTTGACCCAAGTTTTGACAAATTATCAGCCTGCCGACGACTGCTAAGATCACGTTAATTGTGCAAATCCAAGCCAATGGCAAACTTTTAAGTTTCAATAAAAAGTTATCTGTATCATTGAGTTCTTTGTTATTGTTTTTTCCTTTCAGACAAGAAATGTTAACGTGCAGGTTGTCTTTTCTAAACTAAAACCTTAAGTTTAAAAAGTTTAAGTGCAGTGCTGACACTTTGCAATGAGTTGTGGGTTGCCGTTTGGGCACTTGGTGTCCAGGGGTCACCGTCACGGGTTCTAGACATTAGTCCTTTGTGTTCTGAGTTGCTGGCAAAATTTTTTCCATTGTGTACCTTACGTCTGTCGGTTGTTTCTTATGTTGTGCAAGAGCTTTTTAATTGTATATGATCTCATTTGTTGACTCTTTGTATTATTTCATGTGCCATTGGGGTTCTGTTCAGAAAGTCCTTGCTTATGTTTGAATCTTCAAGAGTTTTGCTTCGTTTCTTTTCCAAAAGATTATGTTTCTGCTTTTAACATTTAGATCTTTAACATTTTGATTTTCGTTCAACATAGGGTGAGATGTATGAGTCTAGAATTGATCATCTGCATGTGGATAACCAGTTTTCTCAGCACCATTTATTGAAATAATCTTTCCTTCAGAATAGAGTTGTAGCCCCTTTGTAAAAGATCAAATAGCTGAATGTCCCTGGGTTGTGTCTACTTGCTGTGTTCTGGTCCATTGATCCGTATGTGCCAGTATCATGCTGTTTTATTACTGTAACTTTGTAGCATAACTTCAGATCTTGGATTATGATGCTTCTTATATTGTTCTTTTTCTTATTTTGGTGTTTTTGTTGTTTTGAGACAGGTTGGTCCTAAACTCACCATGTAGCCTAGGCCAGCCTAGAATTTATAGCAATCCTCTTGCCTCAATCTCCTGAGTTCTGGGATTATAAGCATGTGAGACAACTCTCCAGCTTGCTTTGCTCTTATTACCTAGGATAGCTTTCTCTATTCTAAGTCACTCTGGTTCTCCATAAATTTTAGGATTGTTTTATCTAGATGTATGAGAAAAGCTGGCAAAATTGATATAAAGATTTCCTTAAGTCTCTGTATCAATTTTGGCATTACACTCTTTTTGTGGTTTCAACGTTGTGTTTTCAGTATATTTGCACCTAATTTATTTTTTAAAATGTTATAATTGAGGGACAAGTCATATGCATTTGTTGTAATTGTCCTTATTATATTAATAATAATTTAATAATAGCTAACTATATTGGTTCTGGATATACAAGAACAGGGAATATCTTTCTATCTTCTGATGTTCTCTTTGATCTCCTTTTTCAGAGTACTATAGGTTTTATCATAGAGATGTTTAACTTCCTTGGGTTAATTCTCAAGGATTTAATTTCTCATATTACTACTGTGAAAGGTATTCTTTTTCTAATCCCTTTGTCAGTGAGTTTATTGTTGGTGTACAGGAATGTTACTCATTTTTGTTTCCTGATGCATCACTGAATTTTAGACTATTAATTCTAGGAGTCTTTTGGTAGAACTTACTGAATCTAAGTAGAGGATTATGTCATCTGCAAATGACATTTTGACTTTGTCCTTTTCCACATGTATCCCATTTATGTCTTTCTCTTCCTTGACTGGTCTGGCTATTGTTTTGGGGACTCTGTTAAACAGAAGTGGTGACAGCAGACATCCTTGCCTTGTTTCTGATTTTAGAGGGAAATCTTTCAGTTTTTTTCCCACTTAATATAATGCTGACGGTAAGTTTGTCATAAATGTCTTTTATCAGGTTGATATAAGGTCTTTGTCTACCTATTTTCTTCTTTTTCATTATGAATGGAAATAGGATTTTGTCAAAAGCTTTTTCTGTATCCATGGAGATGATCTTGGGGCTGTCCTGCATTGAGCAGCTTTTCTGTGTCTTGCATTTCTGCCATGCCATTTCTACCTTGGAACTGGTGCACTGTGAATGAACTGGACCCTCTGAAGCTGTAAGCCAAATAATCTCTCTTTATGGGTTTCAGCTATCTTGCTTCAATGATAGAACGTGATCAGTCCAGTATTCACTACACATGGGTTCCCTGTTCCCTTTTCCTAGAAATCACCCTTCTACCTTCTGTCTCCATTAATTGGACACTTCCAGAACCTTGTACAAATGGATTCATAGAGTATTTATATTTTGTGACTGGCTTATTTCACTTAGCATAATGTCCTCAAGATTTATCCATAATGTAGCAAATGCCAGAATTCTCTTGTTTCTTTTTTTGGGGGGGAGAGGGATGGGCTTAGTTACTTTCTTATTTATTGGGACAATAAGATAAATATGATATATTTATCATGATAAAGGAGGAAAGGTTTATTTTAGCTCACATTTATAGAAGTTTCAGTACATAGTCTGCTGGCTCCAAGGCAGAGCGCCATGGCAGAGAAGAAACAGTCCATGGCAGGGTAGGCAGGAGCCAGCTGTAGCAGCAGCAGTGAACTTGCTTTTCCTTTTTATCCTGTGCAGGCTACAAGCGGATTGGTTGGTACCATCCACAACCAGGATGGGCCTTCCCATTTTCCACACCCAGAACTATGTGAAACCGATCAGTGGACTCATTTAGTTATTATATGACACACTTTCAATCTATACTCACATACTCTAGATTGAGCCACATGCAACAAGCCTCACATATAAATTCATGAAGCTTGAGCCGGGGATTTAGCTCAGTGGTTCTGACGCCTGTCTTGCAAGTGTAAGGACCCGGGTTCGATCCCCGGTAACCATATACCATATTGGGCGTGGAGACTCACACCCAGTAGCAATCAGTACCACACACCACAGTGCCAGGCGTGGTGGCTCATGCCTGTAATCCCAGCACTCGGGAGGCAGAGGCGGGAGGATTGCTGTGATGAGTTGGAGGCTGAGCTCAGGGCCAGCCCCAACTACAAAAAATAAGACCCTGTCTCAAAAAAAAAAATCTAAATTCATGAAGCTCTGGGGGAACATGCAGATATGAGCCATAATAAGGAGTACAGGGCTTGAACCCAGGACCTCTACACTGAACTACAGGACCAGCACTTTTTACTTCACTATTTTTTTTTTTTTCATTTTGAGTTAACATCCCACCAAATTGCACAGACTGGGTGTGAACTCCTGCCTGAATTCCCAGAGTGCTAGGATTAGAGTCCTGTGGCACTGAATCCAACATCTTCCTTCTTGCCTAAGGCTGAATGATAATATTTTGTCTGTGTAGCACATCTTTCATCCATTCATCTGTGTATGCTGGTGCTGCTCCCACCTTTGGACAGCAATGCTCCTAGAAATATACATGTATATATATCTCCTTGAGATTTTATTTTCGTGTTTGGTTTTGTATACCCCAAAGGTGAATTGCTATACCATATGGCAATTCTGGTTTTAGTCTTTCTTTTGTTGTTGTTACCAAGGCTCCAACATGAGCCCTTGTGTTTTCAAGGTAGGTACCACTTGAACTAAATCCCTGGTTTAGTTTTTAGAAGAATTATTTAGTTTAACATAGTGGCTGTGTTATTTTCTGTTCCTACCAACAGCGTTTATGGCTCCAATTTCTCCCCATCCTTGCCAACATTTATTTTTTTAATCATAGCAGCCATCCCAATGAGTGTGAGGTGATATCTTATTGAGCTAATTTGCTTTTCTATAATGAAACATATCAATATTTTTCTCCCAGAAATTTTAAAGTTTAACTCTTAAGTTTAAATCTTTAATCCATTTTGAGCTAATTTTTATATGTAATGTAAGGTAAGGAATCAATTTTAGTATTTTGCATGTGAATAAACAAGTTTTCTAAAACTATTTATTTAAAAAACTGTTCTTTCTCATTTACTGGTCTTGGAAGTCTTCTCAAATAACTTTAATCACCTGTGAGGAGTTTATTTCTGAGCTGTCTGTTCTAGTCTATTGATCTGTGTCTCTCTTTATGCCAGTGCTGTACTGTTTTGATTACTATAGCTTTGTAATAAGTTTCACAAAATGTGACTGGTCCAAAGCTATTCTTTTTCACAATGGCTTTCTTCTTGTGCATCCCGTTGATGAAGACGGATTTTTCTATTTTTTGCCAAAAAAATACTATCGAGATTTTGATAGTAATTTCATAAAAGCTTTAGGTTATTTGGTTAATACTGATGTCTGTTTTCATTTCTTATGACACAAGATTAATGAACTTCAGAATTCTTAGTTCATCAGAGACAAGAACAGCTGTGCTTCATGAATTTCCAGGGGAAATGCCCAGTGCGCCTTAGGCTGTGCTCTTCCTTTCTTCCTGGAACTGGTCCATCTTGTGTTCCTAGCTGGTCCATCTTGCATTCCTAGCCAGCACTCCTCCTAACGTAACCGGAGATGAACAGTTCCGTAGAAGTCCTTACAATGTTTTACTACTTAATTGGCATAGAGTCAAATGTTAATGGAATCTTTGTCACTACTTTTAATTCCAGGAAAAAAAAAAAAAAAAGAGTTTTCAGTTATCAGTGGCAAGTGCTGGACCTGCTGTAAACAGAGACTCCCGCCTGCCCTGCTCCCTACACTAGCTCCTCCACGGCTCCTTAGCATTTCGCATTGCCCATTTTGTTTTATATATATATATATATATATATTTCTTTTTAGGACTGAGAGTCAGAACCTCTTGGACAAGCCTTTTTTAAAAAAGTATCATTATGAGGGAGACTAATTATTTTTAGGACTTTGATAATCTTTTATTTTTAGGGGCCATTCATTCACCTGTTTCGTTCACTCAGATGAAAGTTAATAGAACACCCATCATGATTTTCAAAGCCGTCCTGAAATGACAGAAACCCTGCCCAAACCTTCAAAGAAAACCGTTTGCTTTAATAGATTTTGAGGAGGTATCCTAGCAACCACTCTATAGTGAAATTTATCAATTTCTCAGGGAGAATTTGTATTAAATGCAAGAAAGAGACACTTCAATTTTAGTTTCTTAGAGTCATTTTTTTCTATATTGTTTCAAAGATTGGGTATTAGACATCTTCACTCTGGAGACTTCATTTAATAACCATTAAGAGCACATTTGATCTTACCCCACTTGGGCTATCTCCTTTAGTGGTATTGAATTCTACCTTACACAGATGGATGAATAGATGGGTAGGAGATAGATATTTTAGAACAGGGCAAGAAGCCAAAAAACTGCAAAAATATATAGTCATACTTTTTAAAATTTCTATACAGGAAAGTGGCACAGAACCTTCTTCACCCTGAGAAATGCTGCGGCCAGAAAATACTCATTCACATCCATCCTAGTTTTCTTGAAATTCTAAAAGGCAGAAGATTTACTTGATTTTACTTTTGAGTTTCAGTTTTAAATTGAGAACTTTTAAAAAATCTAAGTGTAGATGAAAATAGAATGTTTTCCAGGTGTATAAGTATACCAAGCATGAAATGACGTGAACCAAACAAACAGGATTCAGAACTGAGCTGGCTATTAAAATTAAATAGTGTTAACAATGCAGTTCTAGATGACCAGGGAATAGGGCCTGCATCGAAAATATGTGTGAGAAAGACAGTCTCAGGGCTTTTGTTATCTCAGAAAGCAACGTGAAATTGTTCTGTGCGTTGATCGATGGGGATTTATAATTCATTTATTGCTTGCAGTCATTTACTGTCTGCCTAGATATATATATATGTGGACGTCTACATGAGAATATGCATACAGTTATTTTAATTATGATACTATGGTAATGTAATTATAGGGAGAGAATTTCCACAACTTAGCAAGAATGCTAATCTTCCCTTCATGTATTTCAGTGAACAGATGCCTACTTTAAGCATTTAGAAACCTATATTTATAAGATAGCTTTCCTCTGGAATGAAGCCAGTTGACAACAGTATAAGTAGAGCATACTGTTCCTTCCAAAATTGTAGGTATTCAATAGGGATTTGTTGATTACGTTATTCTAAGTATTCCTTATCAAACTTTTATTTATTGTAATATGAATTATAGGGTGGGGGATGCAGCGGAATGAAAAGTCGCTACATTCAAGTCTCCGAACTGAAAAAAGAAACCTTTTTTGCATTGTTCTAGTTTAGTTTTATTTTTCCTCCACCTTTAACTTGTTAGTGTGAAGGATTATCTTTCCTTAACCTCTTGCCCTTACCCACTGAGCCCTGTTTGGTTTTCCTGTCTTTTGTTTTCCTCACTTTCAGTTGGGGGCGAGGGTCACTAGGGATGGCAGCAAGAAACCTGAGATGTCGCAGTCAGGGACGCAGGAAGAGCGGCCAGGTGGAAGCACAATGACGATTCCCCGGCCTCCCTGGGGCCCTCCCCTTGGGGCTGCGGTCATTGCGGACTGCTGCATCACTGGGACAGTCTTCACCAGCACACTGTGAGGTCCACAGGGGAAGCCGGGTGGCCGAGGCCGTGGCATCTGAGCGTGTGAACAGCACAGGTGGGTCCTACCTTCTGTGGCCCTCGAGTCACAGCTCGCAGATCAGCAGTACCCGCTGAATGGCTGCGATGTCTTGCTATAATACACTACATTTGCGATATATCGGTTATCGGTCCTTTTCTTGTGACTAGGTTCTCAGATCTTGAACACTTTGACTTTTGCTTAATTCATTCTCCCTCTCCCTTTTAATTTAAAAAAAAAAAAAAAATCCTGGTGCCCTGAATTCCTTTCTGTATATATTGAATACAAGTCTTACAGCCTGGGTTCTAACTAAAGGGAGAAATAGGCAGGAATAGCAAACTCATGGCAGATCTCGGCTCAAAACTCTTGTCTTGACGCGAAAATGAGGAGAACCACTGCGTTTCTGCGCAAGGGGCACCGGAAATGGAGCGGGAAGGACACAAGGACCACCTAGTGCAAGTGTCAGGAACGCGCGATCCCTTCAGATGGGAAAACACGGGCCAGTGCCTTTAGTGTGTATTTCATCTGTGAAAATCTCAGCAAATTTAAGAGCATCTTATTAAAATGTCTTAAATGGGAGCTTCCCAAGAGATTCCCGAGAACAAGCTACGCCCAGTGGAGACCAACAGTAAGAACTATTATTCCTAGTGGCTCAGTTCTCACTCCTGATGCCCTCAAAGCAACTTTTCCTTCGGGTCATAAACTTCTGCATCTGCGGCCTCAGAGCAGCTGCGGGGACTGCGGGCACCCAGCCGCGAAAGTGGAGAACAGAACAGAGGCCGAGAGACACCGAGCACAGCGCTCGGCGACAGCCTTAACTAAAAGAGGAGTGCATTGAACCCCATTAAAACAAAACAGTGTGTTCCTTTGAATACTGGTGCTTAAGGAAAAGCAGGTCTAATTAGAAGAGGATGAGAGATTCCAAATGAGACTTGTGGCTACTTTCAAGTGCTCTGAAAGTTGGTAGCAGTGATTTTTTTTGGAGCCCGTTTCCTTTCGGGGGTTTTTGTGTAGGTCTGGACCATTACCTCCGGCCTTCCCTGAACCAAGCTTTCATTTTGCCTCACAAGTGGAATGAGAATAAGAAATGAGGAAGAAAAGGAAGATTCCTGAGATAAACGGTTAGAGCGCAGGGGAAGGAAGACGAAAACTGTAGCAAAGAGGATAGCGATGGCGGGAAGATTTCACCAAACAGCACTGAGAGAAGAAAGAGCTAGACAAAGAAGTGGGGGAGACGAGAAAAGGAAGGGACTACAGGAGGGCGAGAACTGGAAGGAGACAGAATTAGAGGCGGAATGTGCAGGATGAGATTCACTGTGATGTCTTGTACACGTGCAGCGCCTTGGCATCTCTTGATTCTTGGAAAAATTCCTTGCTTTAAATCAGAGAGACCTGAAATCAGACTGTTGTGAAGTCCTTTTCACTCCGGCTACACATTATACCTTAGACTCATCCAGAGTTTAGGTCATTGCCGACACCTGCTTTACTTCTTAGAAATAGGAAGGGCCGCAAATATCTGAATTTTTAATTTTACTTTTGATATTATTTCTTTGACCACAAGATACTAATTGCATGTGTAAGTAGGCATCCCATGTAATAGTTCAACTTTTGCGGAGTGTGCACGCATCAAAGCCAGTCGTAAGATACCTTGAAAGCAAGGCTAGGGCAAGACACTGGGCACCAAGCACAGAGCAGGGGTCCTGCCTTGTCTCTTGGTGCTGCTGCAGGTGAGCTGGCCCTCAGCCCTTGCTCCCTGAGGGAAGAGGACTCTTGGGGTGCACTGCTGTGCTGGTACTTCTTACAGAATCTGGCTTCACAAAAACCATAGACAGTCACCAGGCGTGGTGGCTCCTATCTGTAATCCCAGCTCTCAGGAGGCAGAGGCAGGAAGACTGCTGCAAATTGGAGGCTGGCCTGGGCTACATAATGAGCTCAGGGCCAGCCTGAACTGCAAAGTGAGACTTTGTCTCAAAAAACTAAGAAAACCCAAAATGACAACAATAAAACCCACTGTAGGTAACATGGAAAAATATGATGTCCCATAGAGTCACCGATTAGGTTCTTCTGAACGTGCCATTCTTGTAAGATATAATCTTTCTTTGTAAAGTAAATGTTCCTACTATATTTCTGTAATTATTCTGCTATTCAGACATACAAAGGAATATAGTCCTTTAGCTTTAGACCATCAATGTTGAATTTCACGCACAGAATTCTTTACTTGGTCAATGAAAAGTTACTACATCTAGATATTTTGAAGCAAGAACTAAGAGATGTAGAAAATTATATATTTATATATGTATAATTATAAAAATTATATACATACATATATAATACTTCCTCCTGATGGGTGTATTTATTATGTATTTATTATGTGTTGCAAGTATACTAATAAGAGAAAAAAGTTGGCAGATCTTTATTAGCTATATTATCAATAATTATCCTTTAGTGAGCACCTACTATGCACAATAAATTGTACTTAATGAATTATCATACAGCACTTCTTTTAGGGGCTCAAATATTGACAGCGATTGAAAGAGTATCTGAACATCTACAAGAGCTTTGTTCCCATTTCCTTAAAAGTTGTTGTGGTGGGGCCGGGGAGTTAGCTCAGTGGTTCCGGCGCCTGTCTTGCAAGCGCAAGGGCCCGGGTTCAATTCCCCGGTAACCACATAACAATACTGGGTGTGGAGACCCACACCCAGCAGCAACCAGTACCACAGACCACAGTGCCGGGCGTGGTGGCTCACGCCTCTCATCCCAGCACTCGGGAGGCAGAGGCAGGAGGATTGCTGTGATGTGAGTTTGAGGCTGAGCTCAGGGCCAGCCTAAACCACAAAGCGAGACCCTGTCTCAAAAAAAAGAAAAAAAAAAAAAAAAAGTTGTTGTGGTATAATGGAATCTTTGAACATCTGAGAGAAGTAATTCTCTATTCAACTAGTGATTTTGTCATTTACTAAATGGTATGTTCAGATGGTTTGATTTTACAAATTTATGAAAATTACAGTAGAAAGTAGTAGGATAGAACAAGTTGTAGGATGTATTACTAATACATTTTTGGTGGACAGTACTTTGTGATTTCCAGCTTTCTTTCAATGTTGTTTTTGCTTCTCCCTGCTCACTTTTGAGGGGAGCAGGATACTTGGCACCTCATTGTCCCTGGACACAGGCCTAGGACTGCTATTCTTTCTGAAGCAATATGCAGGCAGAGCAGCCCTTTGTTTTCTATCTTGCAGTGTGGAACAGTGGGAAAAGTAAACGAAAGTTTCTATGACTGCTAAAACAAATACAGAGACGCAAAAGCTTGACGTTTTCTCACTACACTGCAAACACTTTACAAATTTTCATTATACTAGGGAAGAAAATCATGTGAGTTGTTTTTCTCTAAAATACTCTGCTTTGAAAAGGCAATTCAGTCTCCTAGCAACTAACATTTCTCCAAATGAGAAAAGTGTCTGGAGGAAGAGCGAAGCTGCAATTACACAATGAACAGAGAAGAATTCTCGGGAGCCCGGACGGGGTCGTACAAGGCATCTCACTCCCTTTCCATCTGCCCAGCGAAGGCCTCTGGGAAGCTCAGCGCTTCCAGACAGAGTCACCAGCAAGGTCGGATGTTGTGGCCTTTGTTATTCCCGTTCTGGCTTGTTTTTTCTCACCCCTAGAAGTTAGGCCTTTCTTAAACAACATATTTATAAAGGAAGCCTATAAACTACTGGGTTAGTGGTGCTCAAAATGGTAGCCACTAGTCTCAGATGGTTTGAGAAAAACAAACCCATGTTCGCTCTTTATACTCACTTAAAATTTTTGGTTGCCAAAATGTACGGTGCCCTGTACACACACAAGTGATTCTCTGCAGGTGTCAGTCAGGTGCCCTAAAATCTAACTCAGTTCGGTATTATCTGCCTGGAGATAGCATCTGTTTTCAGAGGTTAAGGGCTCAACCCCACAAGACACCTGCAGCCTCTGGTGCCAATGACAAGAAGCAGGTCTTAATCTCCTGCCCTGTTTGACCTGACTACAAAGAAAAGATCCTGAAGCTGCCCTCTCAGGTTGAGTCAGTTACCAGAGCATCCCACAGAGCTCCTGTGGGAGAACTCCTGACTTTGCAGATTACTACTTCAGTACAGAGGACCCAACCCAGGTACAGCCAGAGGAAGTAAGATGTTAGGAATGTGGGGAGGTGGGCTCCGGGCCTGCCTGCAGGGGTCACTCTCACTCATTCCGTGTGTCCCCATCTCCAGAGCTCTCGGAATCTCAGCTTTGAGGGTGGTTGGCATTCTCGTTCTAGAAGCAAAATTGTCATTGGGATGAGCAGAAACCTTGTCCCCTTTTCCATCTCTGAGCTGGGCACTAGTAGAGCTGAAAGTGTTACCCCTTTAAGCACACAGCTGGGTTCCCTGGCAACCAGGCCCCAGCTGATGTCATCCAGGAGCCCCCAGCCAACTGTCATCTCATTAGCATATAAAGCGACAGGATCACCTCAGGGATTCCAAGGGTTGTAGGCATCCTCTGTCAGGAGAAAGGGAAAGAAAGACAAAAATACACATTTCTTCTTCAGTCAGTGTCCCCTGTGACCATTTAAATCTAAAATGGAATGAAGAGGCATTTCCTTTGTCGCACAAGCCACTTTTCAAGCCCTCAGGGGTGACCTACAACTAATGGGCGGCATATTAGACAAGAAGTCCAAAGCTGCCCTGCGGCACCGCTCTGAGAGCCCGCAAATCAGATGCGGGTGAAGAAACTCTAGTCAGACGACAGCCAGCTATGAGTGGAGTTTTGAAATTTTCTCTCAGAATTTTACCTCCATCTTTAACAATTTTTCTCAAATTCTTCATGCCGCACCCCTAAGTCCTCTCCTTTGTGAAAGTCATTTTGGAGACTGGTGAGTTATGTTGTGCGTGCAGCTCAGGGCCGCAGAGACAAATGAGAGGACAAGGACTTCTGCACAAACATGTAGTATTTTCTGTGGATTTAAACTTAAAGCTTTTATAGCAGTGTTTGAGATAGTAGGTCACAGGCCACCCAGTGTCACCTCTGGATAGCTCAGTAGGAGACAGTCAACAAGTCCAGGCGGTGGCTGTTTTGGGCTCCCGTTTCTGGTTCCCTGTACTTGTCTAGCACAGGAAATACATTGACTGTCCTGCTTGGGGGTGAAGAAGGATTTCCAAAGGTCGGTCAGGATTTCCTCTGGATTTCTTTATTTTCTCTTCTTCCTCAACCACTGTCTTCCTGAGGTGTTTCTTGCACACAGTGTTTTGGAGACTATGTGAGGAATTTTGAAATTTCTCAGAATTTTGCCTCCATCTTTAAAAATTGGCAGAAAAAGATGGCTGCAGCTGTGCCTCTTGTTTGTTTGTGGTAGTAGGGATTAAACCAAAGGCCTTGCATGCACCAAGCGAGTGCTCCGCCCCTGTGCCACATTCCCAGTCCAGCATCGCATCCTGAACCCTTCTCTACTGCCACACTGAGGGAACCAGGGCTTCAGACCTCAGGACTAGTGAAATGCCCAGGGCAGGTTGCCTCCAGCACAAGTCCACTCCAGGGCTCCAGGGGCTGCAGGGCCCCTACACGGCCAGTGTGTCCTCAGCTGATGGGACACTCAATTCCAGGACAACTGTGTTCCTCTGAGCTGCTCCCTGAGATGCAGTCATGGATGTAACTGTGCCAAACCCTGTCACTGATGAAAGAAACTTCTCTGGCTACATTATTTCATTTTAGTTCTATGGTTTTCATAGTTGCATCTACATTTACAGCGCCAAGTTGATGTTTGATAACTCATACAACTGAAAATGTTTTCTTAAAAAGTATTATTTTCGGGCCGGGGAGTTAGCTCAGTGGTTCCGGCACCTGTCTTGCAAGCGCAAGGACCTGGGTTCGATCCCCGGTCGCCACATACCATGAGTGTGGAGACTCACCCCAGCAGCAACCAGTACCACATACCACAGTGCCGGGCATGGTGGCTCACGCCTGTAATCCCAGCACTCGGGAGGCAGAGGCAGGAGGATTGCTGTGATGTGAGTTGGAGACCGAGCTCAGGGCCAGTCTGAACCACAAAGCGAGACCCTGTCTCAAAAAAAAAAAAAGTATTTTTTTCACATAGGAAATCTTCAGAAGTCCTTTAAGGTGAGAAAGTACGAAGCATGTGAAGTGAGAGTGAAGCAAAGCCAACAATTCCCTGAGACTTTTACTTAATCTGTAAGTGTATTTTAATAAGAAATGGTTTGCTGACTTCGTGTGCTCAGGAGTCACCAGGCACTGTGTGGTCAACAAACAGTGCCAGCAGAGAGGAAGTGTACTGACATGACTCCAAGAGGCAGAACTTCATGCTTCCATCCACAAAGATCTGATTCTGAATTAGATGCCAAGGCAGAATTTGTCCCTAACAGGAATACAGAGGCGAGACACTCCCTTTCCCGCTGGCCCCAGCCGGTGAAGAGGAGATCACAGCAGAGGACAGCCAGGTACGAGGAGCTGAGACAGACGAAAGACCGACCTGTGATCTGTCGTCCTGACTCCTTGAGCTCAGGCTCAGCAGAACAAAGGGGAAGGAAGCAAAAGTCATCTTCCTGGACATCAACAAACAAATCAGGATGAGAGGCACAAGAGTAAACACGCACAAGATCCAGTCTGGCAGTTCCTTTATGGAATCAGTGCAGTTCCTAAGCCCCCATTTCTGCCTCATAGCAGAGGAAAGTAGAGAGAAAGAAAGAAACAAAGGCAGGAAGGAAGGAAGGAAAGAAAGGAAGGAAGGATGAAAAGAAAGAAAAGGAAAGAAGGAGGGAGGAGAAGAGGAGGAGGAGAAACAGGACAGAGAGAGAGAAAGAGAGAAGAAAGCCCTCTCTAGGTCAAGAATTCAGAATTCAATCCCTTCTGCTTAGATTTAAGCTTATCTAAGTGTCCCTGGGGCTCACACTGCGCTTGTGCTGGCACATGGACGCTCAGACCTATTGCCTGTGCCTGAGCCCCAGAAAGGCTGCCCTTTTCTCTGCTGTGGCTCACAGTGTCACCAGGTTCACCGCGAAGCTGTTTTTCCTAGCACTTTGTACAGGAATGGGGCAGAAGCCTCCTGTGCGATCACGTCTGGGGCCTCGGTACTGCTGCTTTCTGGGATGAAGGGGCTAGGAGTGACGTATGAACAGGGGACAAGAAGTGGCTATTGTACTCCTGTCCAATTGACTTGGCTGTCTCCATCCTTTCCCTCTTGGGCGTGGCTTTCCAGAGAGTTCGCTCCGTCCCCACTGCACAGAGCAGACATTTGTACCTCGAGCTGTCTTCCTTTGCCTGTGCTTTATATCAGAGTCTGCACTCACTGGGCCTTTGAAAACACAAATCCTCCCCTGACTGCACAGAGCCAGCTTCCTGCAAGTGAATGTCTTGCCTTCTGCTTTATTTTCCTGTTGGAGATTTATGAAAATAAATTTAGCACTTCAATTGACGTCTTTGTTCTAGTCTGTACCTAGCCTCCCTTTCTGTTGATTTATTGGGTGGGGAGCCCTAGTAACAAGAAGTTACTAGGAATCACTAGAGGTGAAGATGCCCAGGGTGGGTCATGGTAACTGGCAGATGCTGGGTTATTTGTTGGCAGGTGCCGTTCTAAGACTTTTCTTTGCCTGTGTTGTGTAATGCTCAGACAGATTCTAGAGTGGACACTGTTCTCATCTGACTCCACTGATGAGAACATCCAGGCTTGGGAGGTGAAGGGGCTCTGGGCAGAGCCATGGAGACCAGGGTAGCCCAGCTGAGGATGCAGGAAAAGGATTGTGAACTTCTGCAATCCGACTCTTGGCCCTTGACTAGAACCACCACATTCTTCTTTCTCCGTGGTGTCCACAGCATTTCACTGAACCTGAGAAGATTTTTTTTTTAAAGCCTATTAAAGCATTTTCACCATATAATGTTAAGCATAAAATCTTTCACAATTTCCAAGACAGATAACACAAGAACATCAGAACATGCAGAGAGGGAACACTACTTGGTTGATTTTTCCAAAGTTACATGACTCAAATATGAGAAAAAACTAACAGAGATGGTCCACGAATAAAAGTATTATATTCTAGAGTCCATGCGTGGCATGCAAATGGGTTGACTCAAGCCAACAACATTTCTAGAGATATCTGTTTAACTAGGAGGGTGAGCACTACGCATTCCATTCACTTATTCATTCAATTCAATTGCTTTCTGGCTCTGGAAGGTTGCCATTCCTCATTTATGGTTGCAGGTACAGAATCACAAATAAAATGCATTACATCCTGGCCACTTGCAGATGTGACTCCCCAAGTGTATGACCGGAGCCCTTCCTAAGTCTGCTCAGTGCACACTTTGAATCTTGTTCATTGAAATTCCATACTTGGCCACCAGTAAGTCAGCCTCAGGGCACCAGAATTTTCATCTTTAAATTTTGTTCTCTAAGCCAGAAAGTAGACACTCCTACATATTACAAGATGACGTCTCCAGCTATGAGGGTAGCCATAAACTCGGAGATGTGTAAATGTCTTGGTGTATGCTAGCAAGTATAGCACAGTCACCTCCCACATTACAAAGTTTAATCTAGAACATATCAGGGGCAGGGCAGCTGGGAGTCAGCACATGGGGGAGCCCTGAAGTGGCTCCTAAAACAATGAAGTATGTCAGAATAAAAAAGAAAAGCAGCCCACACATACAGCCTGGGTGTTAGGTGTAGCTGGAGCACACAATGAAGCCAAGAAATGTAAGGCAGAGAGTGGCAAGTTGGTTCAACATTTGAATTCAGAGTAATTCTGAGACCCTGGGGTTTCTAGTCCTATTTAATTTAAGAGGCTCTTGGGAAGTTTGTTTAAATATCTATATGAGGTAAGTTTTAATATTCATGCTGAGATTGACATCAGAAAGAAAGACTATCTTGTATGTTCTAAAAAATTGGTTAGTTTTGTTATATTATCTGCAGAGTTGACCGTCCAAGGAGAGCTGAGTGGCGTCGCTGTATTGTGTAGTTATAGAAGCTGTGCTGGAAACCTCACCTGGATCGAACATGACCATATGGGGAAAAGCAGCGCTTCAGAAGAGCATCCTGGGATGTGGATGGAAAGCTCACGAGGGCGGATGAGCTGAGAGAACTTTTGCCCAGAACCTTGGTTCCCATCTTTATTCCTTCACCGTTGTAGTCTCCTACTTGTTCATTTCCTCCTGCTTGTTTGTCTTTCAACTCTACTAGGCAATATATACATCTGTGATTAATCCTGAGCTCAGTAGTCAGGAAAATCTGAAAGTTTGACTACCGCCCAGATGAGCAAATTTCACCAAGAATAGATTATTCCGAAGCTGCTGGGAGGCCCAGGAGTGCACTGTAACCCTACATAGGAAAACAAAAAATAGCACAGGCGCATAGCTAGGAAGAACTGTACTGGCTTTCTTCTGGTGTTTTCCGCTGGCCTTGTCATAGTCTTCACTGTGGCCAAGTAAGTTCCTTTGTTTTGAAAGTAAAGAATAAATATGAGAAAGAATCACTGAATTAGGTGATCCTGCAATTTGCTCTTTGCCAGTTAACCAATCATTCTGTGATGAATCTACTCAGACTTACTTTCCAATACTGATTTATTTATGGTCCTCTAACTGGTAATTAGTTATTGACTCTGTGAAAAACAAATTATTTATATATTATGCTCTATGTTGTCATTAGATACAAATGAGCTTTCGAACCACCAGTGGCTTTTCAAAGCAACTGAGTCTGTACCTGTGTCCGAGAGTCTCCGGAGGCTGCTAAAATGCTTATGAGAAACTCAGTTCTGTTATTTGGAGATAATCATGAGAATAGCTTAAAAATAAGCCAATAAATGGGATGAAATAATAGCAAAAAACAGAGTAAAAGCCACAAAGGAAAATAAAAGAGCTGATTTATTTTTTCAACACAGTATCTAAACCAATTAGTGATTAGCTTGGTTACATTTACTATGTGGCTACCCCTCCATGCCATGCCTGAGCCATAGCTCTGAACCTTTGATCGCTGTGCTACCAGACAGTTCACTTCACTTCTGTGTCCTAGTTTTTATTAAACCCACTTTAAAAAAAGCATAGTCATGCTACATTCCATCGCTTCGGTGAGCTGTGGGCCGTGTGTGTGACATGCCCTAGGCAATGTGGCCTGCAGATGCTTGTGTAAGCATACGGCATTGCAGTAATGTCTCACATCCTGGTATGGCTGTCAAGTGGCCTCTGACTGTAGCATGTTTCCAAGTGTTGCGTCTTCTCAGGGTTTAAGAACACAAAAGTTTCCTAGTTTATAGTAGTTCAATTTCGGAGCTGTAGGAGGGTTCCAGAGCAATACACATTCCGTAGGAACGGCCACAGTGGCCGTGGCTCCTAGTCAGCCAGAGGTTGTGAGGACAAAGTATGTGACTCATGTCTTAAATACAAGTGTTCAATCAGTTACATGAAACATTCGGCTCCCTGTTAGGAAACGGGCACTGAATTAAGTGATGTCACCTAGTTGTAGGTGACTAGAAGTGTCCTGAGCAGGCGATGGAAATGTAGGCTGAGTTCTGTTATTTGGTACATTATGTGTTCAGTGTACTGATGCATTTTTATCTATAATATTTCCAGTTTATGGTGGTTTTACTCCAGGGTAAGTAGAGAAACATCTGTGTACCAACAGTTCAGACTTGACATTTCAAAATACAACCACTACTTTCAAAGAGCACTAGAAATATTTTCCTCTGGTTTTAAAGTTGTCACACATATTTGTACATTGTCCACCAGTCTTTAAATGAGTATGTAGTCCTCGGACTCTCCTGTCCCGTCCTACCCTGCTCCATGTCACTGTTACTGGGGGCTGAACCCAGGAAGCGCCCGACTGCATCCTTAGCCTTATTTATTAATTTCACTTGCTTTTTGAGAGACGTTCTTGCTAAGCCACCCAGACTAGCCTTAAACGTGCAGTCCTCCTACCTCAGCCTCTGAAGCAGCCAGATCACAGGTCTGTGCCGCCACCCAGCACCGCACCTTTACACCTCTCCCACACCTGTTTGGGGTTTATATTGGAAGATGGCATCTACTCATCTACTGCCTTGTGTTGCTGACAGTTTTTGTCTAAAACACACAATAGCTCTTTAAGATAAAATATTTACATGAGTTCCCTGAACCTGAACCTGGTGGAAGTTTAAATAAACATGCCTTTCAATATCCTTCAATAACGTGAGGGAAGGAAATCAACAGATGCCTTTAAAATACAGTCACTAAAGTAGAGTTTTATAATTTAATTTCTCAAAATTAAGGTTTACAAAGAGGCAGTATAAAAATATGCATCCAAGATTCAATTCCTCTCTTTATGCTTTTAAAATAAACTGAGTTCACTGGTGCATTTAGAATTATGATCACATTTCTCATTAAGAATTTGTACCTGGGCCAGGGATTTAGCTCAGTGGTTCCGGCGCCTGTCTTGCAAGCGCAAGGGCCCTGGGTTTGATCCCCGGTAACCACATACTGGGCGTGGAGACTCACGCCCAGCAGCAACCAGTACCCCATGCTACAATGCCGGGCGTGGTGGCTCACGCCTGTAATCCCAGCACTCGGGAGGCAGAGGCAGGAGGATTGCTGTGATGTGAGTTGGAGGCTGAGCTCAGGGCCAGCCTGAACCACAAAGTGAGATCCTGTCTCAAAAAAAAAAAAAAAAGAATTTGTACCTGTACCTGATATATCTTGATTCTCATTTTCTCACTGTCCTGCCCTCCTTTCCACCCTTACCCCATATACACAAGCTTGGTTTGGGGTTTTTTTTTGCCTTATCACCATTTTTTTTCTTTCCCTCCTTTGCTTTCCTTGCCCTCCAGCTCCCATTTCCCTTTCTTCTTCCTATTTCTCAATACCTCTTAAAAAATCATTTTCTTTTTTATCACCATCATATTTTCCCCTCCTTACTTACACTCCATTTCCTTTTAAATATTTTTTATTTTACAATATTTGCTCTGTATTCTAGAACTCATTTACATCTTAATTTTCTCATACCTGAGAAAAGATATATTAACACATCTATGACCTATTTATTTCACTTATGAGAATCTCCTGAAGGTACATCCATTTGAGTATGAATGACTCAATCTTGTCATTTTTTATGGCAGAGTAATACTCTATTCTATATGAGAATCACATCTTCTTTATCCAGTCTCCAGGTAATGGACATTTTGCTTGTTTCCAAGACTTAACTATCACAAACTGAGCTGCTATAAATATGGTTGCACATATGTCACTGTGATATGAATCTTTTAATTCTTTTGTGTATACACCTAGCAGAGGAATAGCAGGGTCAAATGGGATCTCTAGACCTAGTTTTCTGAGGAATCTTCATACTGATCTCCACAGAGGTTGTACGAGTCTACACTCTCACCAACAGTGGAGAAGGGTTCCATTTTCTCCACAGCCTCGCCAACATTTGCTGTTTGCTAAATCTGAGATAGTGGCCATTGTTTGTGGAGTAAGATGAAATCTCAATGTTGTTTTCACCTGCATCTCAGATGACTAGTGATGTCTATGTATATAGGGGACGGAGAATTGTAGGGTGGATGGGGGGAATAGGAAAAAATGAAAATCGAGTCGTGGCATATCATATACGGGTACAAATTCTCAATGCTGAAAGTGACTATAATGTGTATGTATAATGTACCAATAAATATTTGAGTTTTTTTTTAAATGGCAAAAGTAGTACTTTGTTAGCCCCCTTACCTTCCATTATGTAGCTTCCATTGATGTAGAGTGAAAAATGGCAGCATTTGCAACCAGGCTGTGAGTATTTACATCCCTGTTTTCTGACAGAAGCATCTTTAATTTTGTAAACATGAGAGAAAATTTATTTCAGAATGTGAATATTGAAAGACTACTTTTTTTTTTTTTTTTTTTTGAGACGGTCTCGCTTTGTAGTTCAGGCTGGCCCTGAGCTCAGCCTCCAACTCACATCACAGCAATCCTCCTGCCTCTGCCTCCTGAGTGCAGGGATTACAGGCGTGAGCCACCACGCCCGGCACTGTGGGATGTGGTACTGGTTGCTGCTGGGTGTGAGTCTCCACGCCTAGTATTGTTATGTGGTTACCGGGGATCAAACCCGGTCCTTGAGTTTACAAGACAGGTGCCAGAACCACTGAGCTAAATCCCCAGCCTTGAAAGATTACTTTTATAGAGCTTTATTCAGTAGGACTGGTTCTATTGTGAGATTGTTATATGTTGACAGATTGAGAGAAATATCTTTACTCCAGCCTTATTTTTCGATACAGGAAGGAATATAGAAGCATTTAAGAAAAATAGTCCTTTACCAAGACAGTCAATTAGGACAGTGTGGTTAGTAATTGTATATCTTTCTGTTTAGGCGAGTTATAACTTAGGCTAAAATGACAAGGTACCAGATGTAAAAGAAATATTTTAGATAATGAGAAAAAAATTTGTAAGTCTTCTGATCTCTGAACATAGAATAATTTCTTTGTGAGACCATCTTTCACTACTCTCAACAATGTTAAATAGCTTTTAATATACATGTATCTCCTTGTGTTATTGTTAAGTATTTTATTTTTCTTGATTTCCTTGTTGAATTGTTTTCTCACTGTCATTTTTGGATTGTTCACCGTTGGTGTATGGTAAATACTGGTTTATATCCTTCAAAAAAAAAAAAATCATTGCGCTCGTCACCTTCTCCGGTGGCCACAAGGTGGCAGTGTTTCAGAGTTTTGCGCTGTGATCCTCGGAAATGGAATCCAGACAAGGTAAGAATTTAGGGCACGACATAAAACCATCCAGGTAGTACTGCGCCAGTGGATGTCTGGTTTTTTTGCAGTGTAGCTTGCCCTTCTGGGAAGGGTAAGTGGGCATCTAGATCTTGAATGCATTTGACGGTCTGGGACCTCTCGTGAGATGAGAACCGCCGTGGAAAGTGAGGATTCGACGAGGCGCTGCCGGATGCCGCCCTCTCAGCGGGGGCTGCAGGGGGATCAGGAAGGAAAAGATCAAAACAATAACAGAAGTCACACTGCTATCAGTCCTCCTAAAAAGGAATGAATTCCTCCCGAGTGGACACTGCTTCGGGTCTAACCGCGGGGCTCCCGGGCCATAACAGAGTCGTGCCGCCAACGATATCCTCCTACGTAGCAACGGATAATCTCAGAATCTCACACAGGTCAGGGGTTTGTGCTTCTTACGATAATTACCGTATGCAAGTTGCGTAGAAGGGATCTGAACTGAGATTTATTATCTACAGAGATCTGCAAACGTGTAAGACGAATGGCAGAGCTCTGCTAGCCGCGCACAGGCCTGCCAGGCCGCTGGGCCAGTGCCCTCCTGTACCCGCCGTGCCCTCTACACCGGCACTTCCGTCCCTCCCTTTCTACGCGCAAAGCCGCCGAGAAGGAAGCCGGCTCGTCGCCCTGACTGGCGCATCGGAACTGCCCGGGGCTCGGACAGCGCACACGCTGGGACGCCGTCCGCAGAGGTGCTTGTGGGTCGGGGAGAAGACCCGGAGAGGCGGCTGTGCACACGGGGAGCATTTCACCGGGGCCCGGCCACTCCGCCGGTGCAGCAGAGGCCAGCGAAGCCCTCAGAGCGCCTCGCTGGGTGCTGGGGTCTTTCCCGGAACGAAGGCAGCAGTGACAGTGGCGGCCCGCTTGCCGGGAGACCGCTGAGCCAGCCGCTCTGCTAGCCACACAGGATCTCAATGAAAATGAAGCCGCCCCAGTGCCACAAGGCCTCTTCGCCCGCGGGAGTGGTCTGTATCTCCCAACCTAATCATTTTTACTTATCTGCTTCCCCCACACTGCACAGTGAATTCCTCCGGGGGAAGGGCCACATCCTAGCAAACACTCTCCTGAATTCCCAATACAAAGACTGAATCCGTTTGTTTTCTTTCTGAAATCCCAGTTGGAAAAACAAAAACAAGTCTTCGCGCCCCCTGGTGGTGGTGTAATTAATACACCCTGAGTGCTGGGCTTGCGCAGAGAGAAGTCTGGCGACTTCTCTGCCCTAAAGAAAAAGGAATCAAATCTTCACTAGGAACAAAACTGAATGCAGTGATTTAGTAGTTTATCTTGCTACTGGTTTGAAAATTATGGGGATAAATGAACAAAACCAACCAGATGAGGAACGAGTGGATTTGTATATTAAAAAGCCCTCTGCAAGCTGGTTGTGTCGAGATTTGAAGAATAAATATCGAAAATGATTAACCATGAAATTATCATGTAGTAATTTATCCCGCAATATAGCAAGTGGTTATGTCTTCTACTCTCGGAGATTACTCCTACTGTTTTCTCTCTCTGTTGCCAGCGCAGCCCACAAGAGGAACCTTGCATGCATTTGGGTACTTTATCTTGGGAACAGCTTTGGCATTGCATAGCCACGCTGTTTTAGAATTAATAAAGAGTTTTTTTAGATTTTCTTTCTTCCATTGTTCTTTTAAAGTCTCTTTCAAAAAGTCACATCATATGTTAAAAATAAATTATCTCTAATGAAAAGCTAGAAATTTTAGTAAAATTTAACTTTATTGGTTATGTCTTTACTTTGCCAGTGCAGTAACCCAAGGGTCAAGTATAGAAGTGTCTAAAATTAAGTAGATGGAGTCCTTACGATCTTTTAAGTCCAAATCATAGCTCTGGAAGGTTCTAGAACTTCAAATTGGCAACAAAAGCTCCTCTTGACAATGTATTTTTAGTATTCCAGCTGCTCGAACTTTCTCTCAACTCCATAAGTTAACACTCAATTTCCCTTCCAGCTGCTAATTCTAAATATAATTAAAATTTATTTGGAATTCCGATGCAGTTCATCTGTGAGGAGAATCTGAAGAACCAGCCTAAATACTGCTTAGGGACAGGGTGGCAAGTGAATTTGTGCCAGCTTTGAGCTTGGCATTTTCCTGTGGTATTGCTGGCTTCGAGTGAATATTTGCTGTAGGTGAGGGATTGCTTGGTTCCTACCCAGTGCTCTTCTATCCAACATCAATTTTCCAGCATGCTCCTTCTACAGCTATTAATCCCCGTAAGAGACCAAGTCCTTGATCATAAAACTTTTAAAAGAATCGATGAGATTTAAAACCAAAGTTAGAAAATAGTTTTGTTATACAGTCAAGGGGCTTCCAGAACAGCATGAGTTCCACACACCAGCCTCCTATCCCAAAGCCTTCGTTATGATGCTGCCTTAATTCTACAGGAAGGGAAGGGGAGAGGCCTCTGCTTTTGTTTTGTTTTGTTTTGTTTTGTTTTGTTTTGTTATGAGGCAGGGTTTCGCTTTTGTAGCTCAGGCTAACCCTGAGTTCTGCCTTGAATTCACAGCAGTCCTCCTGTCTCTGCCTCCCAGTGCTGTGGTATGTTGTGCTGCCTGCTGGTGGGCATGAGTTTCTACACCCGGCATTGTTGTATGTAGTACCGGGGATTGAACCCGGCCCTTGTACTTGTGAGACAGGCACCAGAACCACTGAGCTAAATCCCCGGTCCAAGGCCTCTGCTTTTAAAAATAATTTTTAATTTTTTAAAATCAAAGTGTCAGGAGACACTCATTTGCATTATATTTTATTGACTTATTCTATTTTTGTGGCAAGCGCAAAGTCATTTTGATATGTGGCAATTTAAAATAATCGCTCTTCTCAAAGTAGAAGGGAAATTAGCAGCCTGGTGGATCAGCTCTTCGGGCAATAAGTCTCCATATGTCACCTCACCGCTGTCCACACCGCCTGCTCGAGTCCCCTCAGGGACACAGACCAATGGGGTCGCTACAGCGAGCTATCGATCTTGGGTGAGTTAACGGGCGCTTTGGCTTTGTAATGAGGAGACTGTCTCTGGAAAATAGGAAATTGGAATCTGTCACGTCTCAGCGCCCTGATGAGCAATGGCTTGGCTTTGCCTCTCCGCAGGATGAGCTCAGTGATCAGCTGTCCCTCCGCCCGGAAGCTTGGTGTTGCTCCTGCTGCGTGGAGCAGACTCCAGGAAGTGCGCTGTGCAGTGTAATTGTCGGAAACGAAGTGAGAGTGGTCCCTGCGAGTTTGAGGACATGAGCTTCCCTGCACTCAGCAATCTCAACAGCGGTGGAGGCAATTTTCAAGATGGCTCTGTTAAGAATACATATCAGAATGCTCTCTACAAGGGCACAAGCTCTCCTGAGACTGATGCTGCTTCCCAAATTCTTGAAAATGAAATTTATAAACACCAGTGCGATGTGTACGGCAACACTTCCAATAATTTCAAATTTTGATTTTGTTTGGGGTCTAGAATTAATAATTGAGAAGCAACAAAAGATAAGTACTTATCTAAGAATATTTTTACTTCATTGAACTTGCTGGAGGGAAGGCTCCAAGTCTTTAGCCATTGCTTTATTCAATTAAAAAAGAAACTGGAAAAAATAAAGTCCCCTCTGAGGAAAACACTAGAAAATCTTACTGTTGCAAAAGACCTTAAAGCCACTCACTCAGCTGCAAGCTATCATTTCATATGAGAAATGGATGATAATGAATAAACAGTTACTACAAAATCAGGAGGAAAATACCTACTTTAGTGAAATGTAACACAAGTAAAGCTTCCGGGCAGGTGTGTCCACGTTGTTGGTCTCAATTATCACTAAAAAGACAACAGAAGTGGCAGGAGCTCAGGTCGGTGGCGGAGGACTTGCCGAGCAGGAGGAAGGCCTTGAGTTCAATCATCAGCAAGAAAAGAAGAGAGAAAGGAGAAGAGGAGGAAGAAGAGGCTGAGGGCGGGGAGAAGAAAAAAGAAATCAGGAGCTGTATCCCGCATTGCAAACCTGAGTAAGCTACTGTTTAACTCCGTGTGTGACTTACAAGATCCCTTCTTGGGTTGCTCGGAAAAGCTTGGAAACCGCTGCTCTTGCCTTTGAGTTTGAGGAGATGAAAGGGGGCAGCGTTGTGTGTGCATTACCAGATTCCCTATGTCTCGGGCCAGCGACCTCCATGGAGTCAATGTCACCGCCCACTATGTGGTATTTACATTTGTTTCCACAGTCGGGCTTTATTTCTCTCCATAATATAACCAGAACCCCATTTTCCAGCTGTTGGGCCAAGAGTTCTACTTTAAAACCAAACTCTGTGACCTTAACTCTCCCAAAGTCTCTCCCCTGCGTGGGATGAACTTGACCACTTCTCAGTTGAAGTCCAAATTCACACAACAGCTTTGACCTTCATGAGTACGTCTCTTTACACAGTATTTCGTTTGTTGGGTTGTTGCAGATATTGTTTTAGAATTTTTTTTTTTTACAAAGGTAAAAGTTTGGATAAAGTATTTAGATTTTGACAAAAGAACGTCATCTTGACATTGTAAGAAACACATTCTCTGAAATGAATCTGCCTAAATTTTCTGCTAAAACTGATCCCTTTGGATCTATGAGCTGAAAAAGGAAACCAGTCCTTACCTTCGCCAGTGGCGGTGGGAGGCCTGGACTGCCGGGCTCCGGGTTCCTCTCACCGGCCTTTGCCTCATTGCTGCGAACAGTAGAGTCTTGGGTAACGCAGCGGGTTCCCTGGACTTGTGAACGTGGCCTAACGCGGTGACGTCCTTGCAGGGTGGCATTGCCAGGCCCCGCCCTTAGGCCCCGGCAGGACGCGGCCTGTTAGAGCGGGCCTCCTCCCGGCTTCGGGCTGCACCGCGCAGGCGCTGGACAATGAGGGCGAGTAAAGCACACAGCAAGTGTGGAAGCTGCGTTAGGAGTAAGGGTCCGGGATGAAAGACCGCGGAGGAAAAGAACCACACTCGTCCGTCCGCAGATGCAGGAAGCTCTGTTTGAGGATGAGCCCCTGCAGTGCGGGAGCAGAGCTCTAGACACCCTGGAGCCGAGCCCAGGGCTAGGACACCGAAAAGCCTGGAATTTCATTCCTCCATTCCACTCTTTCGTTTTGTGCATGGAGATGCAAACAGATATGGGATACGGGGATGTAGAGAACTGGAAAACGTCAGGCCGACCCCAGAGCGCGGGTGGCCTCCATGACTTCCGGGGAAGGCCTTGCCCCGGAAGCTCTCTCTGGAGTCCGAAGTCTCAGGATTTAGGAGCCTTTCAATTTGTAGATTGTGATTTCATCCAGCATAGATACGCAGGGGTCTGTCTTCACACATGGACTCCAGTTCTGCAAACCTGTCTATTCTTTTCTCTTTTCCAGCATCAATACTGTCCTCAAAACTGTCCTGTCTGCCGTGGAGAAATATCTTTAAAGAGACTGAGCACTTCTTCATAGACAGGGTCTCACTTTGTGGTTCAGGCTGGCCCTGAGCTCAGCCTCCAACTCACATCACAGCAATCCTCCTGCCTCTGCCTCCCAAGTGCTGGGATGACAGGCGTGAGCCACCACGCCTGGCACTGTGGTATGGGGTACTGGTTGCTGCTGGGGTGAGTCTCCACGCCCAGTATGGTATGTGGGATCGACCAGGGTCCTTGCGCTTGCAAGACAGGCGCCAGAACCACTGAGCTAACTCCCTGGCCCTAGGCACTAAATTTTAAATATAGCGGTTATTTAATTTATGGAAATAGCTTAATTTTCAGATTAGTTTCAGGGTTTATAGCAGTATTTTTAAAATCATAGATTGCTCAGAAGATTGCTTGGCAATGTAGTGAAAATGTTGTGTTGGACTGAAAAATTTGTTATAGAAAAGAAGATGAGCCCACAGAAAGTGTAAACCGTGATAGAGAGACCTTCACAGGGGTTCGCGCAAGTTCAGAACACTGCTGCTGCGATTACACCACAGCATTGTTGACCTTATTAAAGGAAAACAAGACTCACCGGCCAGATTGGCGTTTCTCCTTCCAAGTACGTGATGTCTGACCTTAAAATCGGCGTGGAGACACTCAGACTCCATGTGATCTAAGTGGCCTCACCCCAGGAGCTGCACTGCCAGACCCACATGTGCTCCAGGAGGAATGTAACCGAGACGCTGGCACGGCCAAAAACCTGCCCCTGAAGTTTTCCTACAAATCCTTGTGCACGGAGAGGCTTCTCGTAGACAGTCCACTTACCCGGCACAGCCCCATCTGTGTGTGCTCATCGTGAGCTGTGCTCGAATCCGGCAGGATCCATTTATTTCGCAAATAACTTCGCCTTGATCAAATAGGAATCATGTGTGCATGTGACACGCGCAGACGTGCGGGGCCGGATGTGGCTCTCTTCCCTGAGTGTGCTGGTTCAGTGGATTTAGGCATTTTCCAGCTGAACAGCGACGGCTTGGGGAGTATCCAGGTGTTTTTCTCATCGAATATTTGTGGGATTGGCAGGGCCTTGGGTATTTCCTTTGCTTTCTCTTGCCTTAAATTATTATAACATATATTATGTACATATATTTCAGTGCACTTCGCTTTGTCCCAGGAAATAGATCATCTTTAATTTTACACAGAGTAGTAGTATTTAGAAAAATAGGAGCAGGATTCAGTGCCATCTGTCTTTATCATTCACTGGTTATATCCTTGATGCTGTCATATACACATGCATGAATATTCTCAAAATTTCTCGATGTGCATGGAGGTAGATTACTCCTTCTCTATTCAGAGGGCGTGGCTTTGGTGCAGTGGGGCATCACACCTGTGCTGACCTCCACCTGCAAAGCACGTGCCAGGCTTGGCTGCGACTTCTGCTCGAAGAAGAAAGTCAGCCTGCTGAAGTTAGACAGCTCACACACCCTCTTACAAAACGGGGAATGGTTTTGATTTCCACATCTTATACAAAATATAGGAAAGTTGGAAAGGGTTCAGAGAACAGAAACAAAATGATTAAAAGGCTGAGAAAATAAGGAGCTGGGATTATTTCATCTAAAGAGTTTTGAGGGAAATTATGATGGGAGAGAGCCAAAGACAGAGCCAGAGGACCAACACATAAGGTGTTGTGGTGCAGCAGGTGTGATCTGACCCTGCGCACCAAGTCTGGCGCAGGATGTGGGGAGAAGCCCCCCAGCCCTCGCCAGTATGGAGCCGCACAATGGGCAGGCTGGTGGGGGGGGTTGGTGTGGGGAAAATTAGGCAGGCATTACCAAACTCACCAGGGGTCTGTCTCATGTTTATTGGACGCCAATCTTCAAAAGCAAGGAAAACTTCAGTACAGAAGTCATTCAGTTTATTGTGGGTTACATCTTGCTAAACACATGACAAATTGGAAATACTGTAAGTCAAAAATGCAGGAATACATCTAACCTACCAAACATCTTAGCTCCAGCCGACCTTCCCTCAAACCCTCTCTTAGACTACAGTGGAGAACAGAAACCTGTCACAAAGCCTATTTTAATAAGATGTGGAATATCTTATGTCATTGTTTTCAAAATACATATAGAAAAATGCTGGCAACACAGAACACTGTACAATTTCTGTTGTTTTCCCCACAACTATAAGGCTGTCTGGGAGTCACTGTTGCTCCTCTGCACCACTAGAGGGCCATACTGCATGTTGCTAGCTCAGGAAAACGAGAATGTTTATCATGAGAAGTATGTTTTCTACTGTACTTTTATCATCCTTACGTAACCATAACTCAAAAAGTCAAACCAGCATAAGTTGGGGCTCACTTGTGTATGTACTTCTGCAGTTCAGCTCCTGCTAGATTTGAAATATGATTAGGTGAAGTATGTCTCCGTTGAATGCTGGGCTGTGCTACAGCTCCATGCACTCATATGATGAAATGACAGTAAAAACGAATTACTGGCCAGCATGTATCAATACCACATTTTCCTTATCCATTCACCTGTTGGTGGGGATACAGGCCTTTTCCGAAGACTTGGCAGCTGTGAGTTGTGCTGCTGTGAATGTGGGTGTGTATGTGTCTCTGTAATACGATGTACTTAACTCTGTGGGAGACATCCTAGACAGGGAATAGCTGCCAACACGGACTAATACAAAGGACACCCAAATAACATAGTGATTGACTAATTTTCCTCAATCTTTCCAAAGAAGCAGAAGCAAAAACCATCTATTAATATTCTAACAGACTAATACTATGTAAAATTTAAATATAGAATAGATATTTCTGGAACTAGTTCTCATCGTGAAAAAAGAGGGAGAAGAAGAATATCACTTCTTTCAATGCCTTAGGTTCAAAGGTAATGTTCCTAGGGTCCTGAACTTAAAAAAAAATTTTTTTTATTGGGCCAGAGATTTAGCCAAGTGGTTCCAGCACCTGCCTGGCAAGCCTAAGGTCCCAGGTTTGATCCCTGGTAACCACATATAACAGTACCAGGCGTGGAGATTCACGCCCAGCAGCAATCAGTACCACACACCACAGTGCCGGGCGTGGTGGCTCATGCCTGTAATCCCAGCACTCAGGAGGCAGAGGCAGGAGGATTGCTGAGTTTGAGGCTGAATTCAGGACCAGCCTGAAATACAAAGCAAGACCCAATCTCAAAAAATTAAACAACAAAAAAATACGTTTTATTTTATCCCGTCCCCTCTCAAGCTCCCTCCCCTCCCTGTGTACAAAATGCTTTGTTTCCATTTCTTCCATTTTCGTTTTTCCTCTCCCTTCCTTACTTCTCCATCATTTCCCTTCCTATTTGATACTTTCTTCCCATTTCCCAATACCTGTTATAAATTTTGGTCCTTATTTACACTTTGAGTTTCTCACACCAGAGAAACAATGCAGTATTTAAACACGTGTGTCCATTTTATTTCATTTAAGATTATGGTCTCAAGGTCCACCCATCTAGCTATAAATGTCTGAAGCTCTTCCTTCCTTATGGCAGAGCAGTACCTTATAGTATTAAAAAACAAAACAAAAACAATTTTTTATCTACTCATCAGTCAATGGGCATTTGGACTGTTTCCATGATTGTTATTACAAACTGTGCTGCTGCAAACATGTAGTGCTGTGCTGTGATGCTTTTAATTTTTTTGGGAAGGTCAAATGGAACCTCTAGGTACAGTTTGCTTTTTTTTTAAATTTCCACAGTGATTGCACCAGTCTACATTCCCACCAACAGTGGGGAAAGGTTCCTTTTCCCTACAGCCCCTCCATCATTTGTTATTAATTGATTTCCTGATACTGGCCATTCTTTCTGGAGTGAGATGGAATCTCTGCATTGTTTTAATTTGCATTTCATGAATGTCTGGCAATGCTGAACCTTGTTTCACGGATTTATTTGGCATTTCTAATTCTTCATCTAAGAAATGTCTATTCATTTT